>VKOC01020181.1:0-35186 GCA_009364415.1 Spea multiplicata | reverse complement strand
CATATGCCGGCGCCCAGCGTTGAAGCGCTCCTGCCTGCATCTTCGCTCCATAAGACGCGGCTGATTTTTCGTCCTACTTTGGGAGGAAAAAAACTGCGTCTTATGGAGCGAAAAATACGGTAGGTTTTTTTTTTCTAATTTTCCATAGTGTTTACTAAATTTCTCATCCTAACTTTTCAGCTAATTAATCTATCTATGGTATCAAAAGAAAGTTCTATCTCTCCTTAAAAAAACAATATACCTATAGTTTGCATGGGCACACTATTCGCAGGAAAGGGAAATAATTGCTGAACCGACATAGCGCAAAAATGGCACAATTGCTCCGGGGACTTGAGGTACCAAAAACCCCTGGGACTGAAGGCGTTAAATATCAGCGTTTCCTCGTAACCAAAACACAACACGCTTAAGCTAATAGAAAAAAAGCAAACATTCACAGTGCTGGAGGAAAAAGTAAGTGAACCCTTACTTTAATTTAATAACTGAGCTCTGACTGAGCTGCCACTCCAGAAGGCAGATTTTTTTTATTTTAAGCCATTCTGTAGTAGATTTACTGTAATGTTATTGTCCTGCAGCATCATCTAACTTCTCCTTAGCTTCAGCTGACTCAACAGCCATCCTGACTTTATCCTTTATGATACTTTGATAAACTTAGGAATTCAGTGTCCCGTCAATAATGGCAAGCTCCCCATGCCCGGAGGCAGCAAAGCAGTCCAATATCATGATGGGTAGCAGTGTTGTTCTTCCCAAACAACTTAGTTTCATCATTCCACAAAACATTTTCCCAGTAGCGTTGTGGAGTGTCAATGTGCTCTTTGGCAAACTTCAGGTATAAAGCAATGTTTTGGGGTTTTTTGGAGAACAGTGGTTTCCTCCGCGGTGTCCTCCCATGGACTCCATGCCTTTTTCAATGTTTTGCACATGGTAGATTCATGAACAGAGATGCTAACCAGTTCCAACGATTCCTTCAATCCCTTAGCTATTACTCTAGGGTGCATTTTTTCTCTTAAAGTCATCTTAGCTGGGCACCCTCTTTTACAGAGAGTAGCCACGGTACTAAGTCAACTCCATTAATATACAATTTGCCTTATTGTAGACTGATGAATAGGTAAATTATTTGAGATTACTTTGTAACCCCTTCCAGCTTTATGCAAATTAACAATACTTGATAGTAGATTTTTTGAGACTTTTTTTCTGGTTCACATCAGCAGATGGTACTTAAGAATAGCAAACTCAAAATGTTAGGTCAAAGTAGCTCTAAAACACACATTCAATCCTGTTTCACGGATTGAACTCCAAGTTTGCTAACTCCTTTTCCGAGAGGAAAACAGGACACTAGAGTAGTGCTATTTCGTGCAGCAGAAGTGAATGGTATGTGTGCTATATGTAGACCAGGTTGGCACCTTGCCTAGGCCCTGTGGAGTGTTAATTGTTCTTTACCACTGGTGGTGGTGGACAGACACACAGTGTCTACTGGGGCCAAATCGGACAATTTATTTTTGTTAATTTTTGCAAAGTTTTTTGGGGGGGGGGCAACAAATTCCCTTCCCTGCTGACCACATAAGCTTCCGTGTCTCTTCTCTTTTCTCTTTGCATCTCCACAAACTTAACTTCCACTAAAATGGAGGAGCATCTAGTGACATTCTTTCGCCGCAATGCTCAAATCTTCAATGACCTTCTCATGATGTCCTCTCCCCCGATTTGAGGACGTCAAGGGAAACTTCCGGAGAGAGAAGAAAGTAAGTAGAGTGGAGAACGAGAAAATTAAGAACAAGAAGATGCCAGACACGGAAGCGGAGCTGGGAGACATGGAAGCGGAAGTGATCGACAGAGAAGGTAGGGAGACATTCAGAAAGTGTGAGCGAGTGGAAGTGAAAGAGCTTGCAAGTTTCAGACGAAAATTGTTAGCTTTTTGCTATTTTTTGTCCAGTTCATGGGGGGTCTGGCCTCGTTTTGTGCGACTCATATGAATGCTACATTTTGTTGAATTAGTACAAATCCAAATGCACAAGTCTACTAAACTATGCACACAGTAAAAGGAATGGAATCAAGTGGTTCTGTAGAATGTTTAATAAAAAAAAACACTAGAATGCTGGGAGATGGCATAAGATGGTAGTTATGTGTTTTTTTAATCACTGTTGCTGTAATTCTCTGCTAACAAACTATGCAATGCATTTTGCAGCACACTAGGGCGTTAATTTCAACAGTTCTCTGATCATTGCTGGTACTCGAATAGTTAATCATCACAGCCGTTGCCAACTTCGAAACAAAAACTTGGCTTACACATCTTGTGTGAACCGAATTGCTGATTGTTAAATAACAATGAAATATGCAGCCTAGAGACAGTATTTAGTTCAACTAATCATCAATCTTCTTATATTTTATATAGTATCTGGATATTATATTTACTTAATTCGGAACATGTTTGACTTGATATAGGTTACTTTATTTCCATAACAAATCTATTAAATTTTGGCATGTTGTTCAAAACATATTTTTGCAGGAAATTCTTGAGCAATCTGTCAAAAAGAAGATATTCACAGGATCATAAGCATGAGATTATCCTTAAACAGAGGTTTTTGCACAAAAAGCTACATCATAATTATTTCTAAACCAAAGAAATTAATTTAGTGGTTGCTTATTTAGGTTAATTACAGGAATGCTCAAAGCCAAAATAAAGAGCAAGCTGCCATCACAGAAATTCAAGGTAACAAGATCAGTTCCACTTTTTCTGCATTATGCCATCAAGTGGCTGTAAAGTACAGGGTGCTGGGATGTGATGTAATATCTTGTTAGGGGTGAGCTAGCGTTGGACAATTGACCCCCAGGTTGATCCTAGTTCTCAAGACCTGCTCACAATTGTGCGTGACCCTGCAGTAATAGCATGACAGCTCGCACCTTAATTTATCATTATGTGTTATATTGTATATGTTTGGGTGTAAGTGTGTTAGTTATGGATGAGGCACTTAGCATTACATGCCCCTTGGATGAGAAGGTATCAGGTCTTCTCTGTTTCCTATTGCTTCACACTGTTAAGCTATGTGAGAAGTGTAAATCATAGAAATCTATTCTAGTTGTGCACATGATGGCTTCTGCTTCCGTTATACCATTATGAAGGAACCATACCATGGAAAAAGTGTGAAGGAGCACATGAAAAACAGTTTGCAAGTGAAGTCATCATCACAATTGCCATTAATTCCTATATCTAACAGTGGCTCTTACACAGTGTTGTTCTAGTTATGATAGCCTTACTGTGTTAGGTGGAAACTGACTTTGTGAAAATTAATATTTGTCTCCCTCTCAAAACCTTTGGACACGACTGTAGAAGAGAACCCAATGTGGTTATGCTGAAAGCTGTGACAGTCCTGCTTCAATAGTTGATTCTAAAATTGTTCTGCATTTTTAATTACTTTACACGTCTAATCTTTTGCAAGCCTACACATTTATTAGACCAGTAGAGAAAGTGATACTTTGGAAACATGGGATGAAGATATAAATATTTATTTTTAAACCATTCTCTACATTTTCGGGAAGAAAAGCCATAAGAAAATATTTTCACATTCCTTGGCATTCAGTGTGTTTTTTTGCTCACATATAATATTGTGTAATAATTACAAAACTGATTACCTCTGCTATTTTTGTTAGGATTTAATTTATATTGAGCATTGTTTATTTGGCAAAATATATATGGGCAAAAAAACAATATATTTTTTTTACAGAGACTAAGTATTGGTGAAGTCCTCCGGAGACTTTCTAATTATAAAGTCTGTGTGTAGTCAGTATTGTATTTCCCAATAATCATTGCTCATGATATTCAAATATATTTTGTATTTTAGGAATATCATCTCTGGAGAAAGGGTGCCACACAATATTTCTTACACAATTTCTATAATAATGTTCTAGAATAATATTTTCAGAATTATATAAACACCATTTTTTTTTACATTGAAAGAAAATAAGAGTCAGTTTCAGCCCACCAAGGTTTATTCAATAAATGGAGAGTTGTTATTTCAACTCTATGGCTCCATTATTCAATATGAAAGTCCAGCCCTTCCGCTGCAGGAAGAGCTTTGCTGGCCCTGTATAATGTACACCTAAAACAATGAGATGTCTTCTTCTTGAAAGGAGAAGTCTTCTCACATATTGAATACATTTAAAGGATCAGCTCTGGCCTTTTTTTGTAGAAACTTGCCAGTATTGGCCCTTCATAATAAATAGTGAGTTGAACAAGCTGAACCCATGGCTTTCCTTTCTCTCCATTAAGTAAATAAACCCCACTGACCTAATTATGCATTACGAAGGGCCATTGACCTTATCCTGCCAGAAGGTTTGGTTGTCCCCCTATAATGCAAAATGAAATGTCTCAGATTGTGTGAGCTGTATATTATGCAAGGTTATCTCATCTCTTCTATTTTAATATGTAATTCAAGCTATTGCAAATTCAAACTAGAGATTATAAATGTGTCTCTTCTCTCTTACCACCCTCTCTTACTGTAGTTTTTCTTAGTTTTGGTTCCTGGTATATCCATTAAAAAGAAGAATGCATGTTAAAATACTCTGTGTGTTCTTTGAAAGAGAAAAAAAGACTTACCTCACCTAGAATTTGCAGCCCTGTTGCTGCAGCTGCCCTTCTCCTTTGTAGTCTGAGATGTCACAGGCTATTACCATCTATTAAGAATACTTGGAGGCAGGCCTGAATTTAAAAATTGAAAGCCTGAATTTGGCCATCATTCAGCCTGGGCCATTCTCGCCAAACTTGGGGTGCTAAGCTATATGGCCATATAGTGTGATGTGATCCCCAATATTTATGCCTTTGGTGTTTTCTGAATTTCTTGCTTTGTTTTGTGGTCATTATTATTCTAGAAGCAACTGGGGAATCTGATTTTTTTTCATGGGCTAATCTATTTTTGTATAGGTTCACTGTTTGCCTACTGGATATTAAGGTCCTCTACATGTTCCTCTACATGTTGAAGAACTGAGTAGTTGGGTTCCAGGAGATGACAATGATGTGCTTTAGCTGCTTCCCATGCCAGGTTATTTATGAAAAGAACCAGGTTGTAAGTTAAAGAAACCTCATTTTCAATTTGCTGAAAAACAGCCCTGCTTAGAAAAACATTGAGAAACATTGTTCGCCAGGAAAACTGTATTTGACCTCTATTACATGTGAAGTAAACCTCATATCACAAAATAAGTTGTAAAGTAAATATTGTAAGCATGACATAGTGTATAATGAGTACACCCCTTACATTTTTTGTAAATATTTTATTATATCTTTACATGTGACAACACTGAAGAAATGACACTCTGGTACAATGTAAAGTTGTGAGTGTACAGAATGTCTAAACCTCGGCAACAAAAGTGAGTACACCCCTAAGTGGAAATGTCCAAACTGGGCCCATTTAGCCATTTCCCGGTGTCATGTGACTTGTTAGTGTTACAAGGGCTCAGGTGTGAATGGGGAGCAGGTGTGTTAAATTTGGTGTTATCGCTCTCGCACTCTCTCATACTGGTCACTGGAAGCTCAACATGGCACCTCATGGCAAAGAACTCTCTGAGGATCTGAAAAAAAAGAGTTGTTGCTCTACATAAAGACGGCCTAGGCCCTGAAGACCCTGAAACTGAGCTGCTGCACGGTGGGCAAGACCATATCTTTTGTGAGCTACTGTAATCTGTCACCTTTGTGCCATTTAATTGGTTGATGACTAATTTCAAGAACTATGCTTAAAGAATGCATTTTGTTCGAAACTGAATAATTTAAATTGTTTATTTAGACTCTTGTTAAAAGGTTTTGCTATTATGGCATGGCTTTTACTCTCTTTCAGATTGTTTTACTAACTGGCTGACCAACATGAACAATGTTTTGCGTACACTTGGCACAGACAATTACTTTAAGGTAATCCTTTCCAAAAATGCTCAAGAAATACTTTCTAGGCCCAAGAGTCAGTTCATATTTCGTTCTAAGCTGATACACATTTCTTGCCTTGAAGGTAAATACAGAATTTTATATTATATAATCGTATCATACCCTGATTCTGCATAACCCATTTCACTCAGCATTGGTTTCATTTGGTTTTAAATGTGGAACCTACTATTTGGGTCAGGAGAGGTGAGATTTTTATTTTGATACTTCCCTAAAACAAAGCAAGAGTTGTTTTGAACAAGAAAACATTTTTTTTTATGGTTTTCTGTAGCATATCACTTTGCATTCATAAATCCATTCATAATCTGCGGTTACCCCGTGACTTAATAACTAATGTTAATATCCTGGACAAAATTGTTTACAGTAATTGTAATTCAAGGTATCAATGACTAGATTCAATGCACACCTCGGGTCATAAGCAAAATGAGCTTAACGTTCTCAGACTATTGGTTTACTAGATGTTTACAAATTAGAATTCGCCACAAAAGCATTCATTGTTCATGACTGGCAAAGTCTGCCTCCGATAAGCAGCTCTAGTATGGATAGAAAGTCATGATTCCAAACTAAAAAAAAAAGAAAATCACTTATTTAGCAAAATGAAGGCATGCTACACTTTGGGAATTTTTTTTTTCTACCGTGAAATAAACCATTTTGTTAGTAACAAAAGTGAGTGTGTAACCCCAAACCTCACTCCTCTCATTTGACACTGACAAGGCTACTAGTTTTGTTGAAATGTAACTCCCATGATGCATCATGGTAGGATTATGGGATGATGCATTTAAACAGTGGTCAGAGAGCTGTCAATGTGATATAGAGAGAGAAATGGTTAGGTCAGTATAGTGCTTTTACATGAAACCAGGTTCTATTACGCCTCCATACATCCCGCTTCCTTATATAAAGTATCTCTAGTGACAATAACATTGTTTGTGGATGCACAGTTCACATTATGTGGTTGTGGAAATATAGTTGGTGCAATAGATGCAAGGCAAGAAGCTAGTAATTATATCAGGTCATGAACAAAGAAATTGAAGAGACCATTGTCACACAACCATTCAACAAGTGTTCATTGAGAAAGCATTGACATTTCATGATACAGCTTTTGCCCACTGCCATGTATGAAGTAGTCCTACAGTGGTTATAAATCCCTTATATCACACCACGTTCTCTGTACCTTTCAGGTTAAATGTTTTTCCCCAAATCATAACAGCTTAAAATGATGGAGGTGCTTTGGTCACGTCTCATGTTTTACAGTATGCTTTCAGTCTGCTAAAAAAGACAACTTCTGGTTGTCTATTCATTTTTTCAGATTCGGTCTTATTGTTGAATTCATTTCCACACAAACCGAGGGGAAAAACTTTATAAAAAGGGGTCCTTATGTTTTAATCTTCAATAAAAGCACAGCTGGTTTTCCAGATGTTGTGTTCATCAATAGGAAAGGTTGGGGCAGATCTAGAGGTTGGGTGTTTTGCTGGCACCTTTGTCGGGGGTTGTTTATTACATTTCAGTTCATAGCTTTTTATGAAAGCGCACCTTTGCCGAGTTTGCACTACTGTTAATATAAATTGATGAAAAAAATATGCACATCAATTACTGGGATAGGGCAAATCTCTGTTGTGTGTACCACTTCGGTACAACCATATGCTTTACATTAACCTCAACAGAACTAGGGGCTTCCATGGGAAAGAACGTCCGGATAATGTGTTTCATTTTTGTTATTTATAGCTTTCTACAACACATCTTTTCTACAACATATCTTTTTTTTTTATTTCAACAACATTAGAGACATTGTAAGAAGTCTATCTGATCAGTCAGCCAAAAATGATTTGCAGAACGCAAAATATGTAAAATGTACCTTCTATGCATCACAACCTTGCAATGTGTAGATTTTTTCAGAGGCATTGCACATTGAGCATTGTGTAGTGATGTTAATTAAAGTAATACAGGTGATCGGAGTATATGGCACAGAGTATATCCGCTCAGGAACCCTCAGCGTAAAGGTCTTTCATTAGAGTGGATGAGATTAGTGGAATATTTTTTGGAGTATTCATTGTTAGTATATTTTATATAACACATCTGAACACTATAAATTTCTCGATTCTAGATAGAAAGCATGGATATCTTTTTACCATTTATGATGGTATGGGATCTCCCTGTAAAACATCTTTCATGCACTAATATGACACACAGACACATACGTTTATCAAATGAGAATCCTTTCTGGGGTGTGCTGTCCCCTTAAAATGTTTCCTCCATTACTACACATGTGGAGAACAGATGTTTTGGAATACACGTTTTCTCTTTTTATCTGATATTAAAGCTGTGTACTTAACACATTATTAAAATTCTCAACAGAGTAAATGGATGATTAATACTTGATGTTGACAGTCTTGGGTGATCCAAAATGGACCGTTAAAGATAAAATAAAGTAAACATTTCCAAAAGACTGTTTTACTGTAGAAAGCAACTATTCTGACTGTAAAATGTAAATTATACACAGTTTGAAAATTATTTGGACAAGACCTGTAAAGATAATATCATTTTTTGTTTTGTGTTTTATTGATGTAGAAGGAGTGTTACCATCATGCTGCAATAAGTTATTTTTTTTATAATAAACCTAAATGTGTGCCGCTCCCTAATAAACTTGTAATAAGTGGCAGTTTAATTAGCTTTTTATTACATGAATTTTTCACATGGGTTGGACACCACGTGACATATACACAGTACTGTTTACAGTATGTTTGCTGATGTTTATTTTACTAAAAAAAAAGACACTTACATTTATGAGTCAAATAAGCAATGTAATTCGAAACATATGATTGCATAAGAAGCCACACCATGGAAGTGACTCTAAATGTGGTGTGGTAATACGTCTATGTAACTTTCTTACAATCCATGTAAGGTGTTTATATCAGCCTTCGGTTGTGCATATGCATTTAAATTGTGCTAATACTCCATGCATCCCATTTAAAAAGTGACTTTTCTGTTGACATCAATGTAGCTTTTGTATAGGACACAGTCGAGAGTCCACAATCACTATCTAAGGTTTATATAGGGAGTTGAATATTTTTCGACTACAGGTAAGACCAGTCCAAGTGTATGTGTACCATTGAATTGGGTGGGAATGGATGGATTCAATCATTGTGATTGATTAGGATCACCAGGGGTGAAATGATATTTCCACTTATATT
Source organism: Spea multiplicata (assembly GCA_009364415.1). Lineage (NCBI taxonomy): Eukaryota > Metazoa > Chordata > Amphibia > Anura > Pelobatidae > Spea > Spea multiplicata. The sequence continues at coordinate 26,081 of VKOC01020181.1, read as the reverse complement.
TTTTTTTGTCCACATGGATTATTGTTTTTAACTGGGAGGAATAAATTCTACATTTTATTATATGATTTGTTTTTGGACTCCTCTGTGAAGTGTGTAGTAGATGAGATACCCGCTACCCTGAAGCATCACATTTTCAGGTTCTGCAGAACTCTAACCAACCGAGTGAACAGCGAATATTCAAAATATGCAACAGCAATCAGTCACACATGTGAATATCTTTAATCTAATGTTCCAGATCAATGTACTTCTTTTAAGCACATATACTTCTTTATAAAGTCATGTTGCCTACTGAGGGTCTCATTTAATAATCAGATGCAGGTATCAAAGGAGTGATGGAAATTTGAAGAAAAAACAGTAAGTAGGAACTTTCCTATATGAAGTTAAAAAAAAAATCTGTCTTTTTCACCTAGAAATTCACAATGACAGCTATGGGGGTAGTGGAGGCATTATTAAACCCTAATCTGCAACCACCAGACAAGCCCAGAGACTCGCTGTTCCCACAGAAATTTTTTAACGCTATGACCACTGCAAGGGATTTGGGGTATGCATATGCAAATTAGGTTACCAATGATCAGCATTTTGCCTCCATATCTACTTTATACATGGACCCCTTGGAGCAAATATATGCTGTAGTAGACAGCCTTTAAACAGCACTCAGGACAGATGTGCAAAAGCCAGCTGTTTCATCCTTAATGGGATACTGGGTAAGAGCAATGTGTAAAGCACACACAACATAGGTTGTGTTCAATAATGCCTCTGCTACCCCTTACCTTTACCCCACCACAACTTATGTAGTGATTTGCATATTGCTATAAGCCTTATAGTAAAGACAGATATTTTTTAGAAGCTATACAAATATAAATGATAATATATTGTGTGTTCAATATAATTTAAGATAGGATTAAATTCTTATCCGATTACATTACACTTAATGTCAAAACTGAATATGTTTTGCTGCATTGTCTGCTATCATGGAACACTGTACTTGATTATAATTAGGATCATACAGATTGCTGACAGATCTGGAATTTGAATAGCAAGGGAATTTAAACACCAACACTGCTCTCATGTTATCACTGTACTTTAGCATATATAAACACCAGTGAGCAAGTTTACATGGCTGGAAGCCAAACTTATTTCATCTCATTTGCACTTGCCAGTTTCAAAGTGTGCATTCCATGAACGAATGGGATTATTGATAAAAGATGTTATATACCGGTATATATACATCATTTTGTTATGTGAATAAAATATTTTATTGATTTTTGATACAAGACCCCTGAGCGCTTTGAATCATTGTTGGGTGTATATGTGTGTGTGTGTATATTTATATATATATATATATATATATATATATATTCCTATTTCAGGTGTTAAATACCAGATTTGGACTGCTAACTACTTACTGCAGACAATATATTGCAAATTATGATCCCCTTTACTTGTGCAGTCATTTATTAGTACTTACACTTTGTGGGGTTTTTTTTTAGTTTTTCAAATAGCTGTAGAAATAGTTGTTTTTTTATTTGTGTATAGAAAGGTAGACGGCAATCAAAAGAGTAGTTGGGTACAATCCATGGTCACAGAGGCAGGCAGGAAGCAACAGGTACAATCCGTGTTATAAGGTAGGCAGCAAGGTCGGATTAGAGAACGGGGGGGGGGCTCGGTGCACAGGGAACACAAAAAGTAACAGCACTGGGGAGTGAAGACACGTGGGTAAGATGGCGACTGACGCCATTGCAGCAAATAGTGGGACCCCAACGCACACCTTGGCCCCTCCCTCTAAGTCAAGAAGGACGAAACTTGCGACCACAAGGTGCATGCCTGACACCAGTAGAGTCTGAGATGTAACTTTTGGGTTTTTTCTGAGCATTGCATGGTCTGATCTTGGTGCCAGTTTGCTGGGATGTGCACTCCTGGGACAATTGGTAACGGTCCTAAATGTTTTCCGCTGTTGAATAATTGTTCTCACTGAAGAATGATGGACTTTAAAATGTTTAGAAATGGCCTTATGACCCTGCCCAGATTGATGAGAACCTTGTTATCTCCCGTCTTAACTATTGTAACTCTGTCTCAGCTGGTCTCCCTCATACCTGTCTCACCCCTCTACAATCCACCATGAATGCTGCTACCAGAATTATCCTCCTCAACCATGAGTTTACTAACACCTCTCCTCTCTCTCATTCTCTTCACTGGCTTTCTGTGCACTTCAGGATTCATTTTAAAAACCTGACTTTAACTTTCAAAGTTCTTCATAGTCTTCAAGTCCTTTAAATGCATTCATTCAGTCTCTCCACTCATCCAATGTCTGTCCAATGCTCTGATTTCTAGTTTCATGCACAATTTCTGCCTTTCCCTGGTCTGTTGGTCTTTCCCCTGCTTTCATTCTTTCAAAAAAATCCTTCAAGACCCACTTAACACCCTTCCTCCTATCTTCCCTTAGCTCACCTTTCTTAATCCCTTTCATGCTTTCACAGAACACATATACTAGCGTAGCTGGTGCTGTTACCTCTTGTGTAATACACTCTTACTTCTAGATTTAAAGCTTCTCTGAACAGGGCCCTCCTTACCTCTTGTTTCTGTAAGTCAAATTGTAATGGTTTCCCATTGTTTACCCATTTTACATAGCTGCGGAATATGACTATGACGGTGCTATAGAAAACAAACAACAATAACCTGCACAGTTAGAAAACTCAAAAAGATCCACTAGCACTCAAGCCTGCATATAACAGTGCAGTTCTTCTTTAAAGCTATTATAATTCTTTTGGACATGGCAACAATTTTAAAAAAGTATGCAGCAGAAAACCAGCAGTTCTCACATACAGCACAGTGAAAAAAATAGTGCATTTTTATGTATTTAGGTAGTTTCATAACAAAGCATTCCTAATAACAGTTTCTATTTAAATGGTATGGTCCAACCTGATTCACTAGTGATAACATTTGGGGAGGTCAAATACAATTTCTGGAAATGTTTCTTGTGCTATAAATAATACCATCTGCATCTGCAATAACAATGCTATTTTTTCTAAACAAACTCTAGATGACCATCTCACATCTATACTTACTCTCTGATATCATACCAACTCCTAATGAGAACCTGAAACCTGTTAAATTTGGAACCCTCACTGATACCATGCATTTAACAATGTGATAAGAGTATAAGCCTATACCTTCAAACTAAATACAGAAAATAAGCACAAACATCTGATGATACGTTTTGAAGATCCTGACTGCTGACTGTCCTCCAGCAGCGATAGACTGTTTCTGCCCCATATGGGGGTCATGTAAGGCATTGTTGGTCTATACACATCGATGCTTTTCAAATCCAGACAATACATGGGGGTCCACAAAGATTATCTCACATTCAGTTATCAAGTGCAAATTCTCACACAGAAGAGATAATTAAGTCTTTGTGAGCTATGAATTTTTGGGTACAATTCAAGATTGATATCTTGAGAAGCTCTGGAACTGAATAGCTCCTGTCCAAAAACTTGTGTAGTTGATACTCCAAGCCACCATAGCTACCCAATTATCCCCAAGTCCACAATAACCACTTATATGCATAACTATCAACCCAGAGAGGCAATCTGCAGTTTCTGATGTTGGCAATAGCATATATTCTCATTTTTCACATGAAAAAATATAGAGAGGCTCATAAAGGGATATACAAATATGCACTGGAATGTAAAATAAAACATGAAGATAACTGGCAGAACAGAAACATGTAATATTATCCATGGAGAGGTCGAGCTGGTAATTGGGAAGGCATAAACACCCCACATGCTGAAGTTAGTCTGGAACAGTAACAGGGCAGGGAATCAAGAGGCTATTTTGTAACACACTGTACATGATAAATAAATGGAGAAAAGCAGGTAATGGAAAATGAATGCAGCATTAAACCTTGCAGTTAGGTTTAGAAATACAACCTTACTAAGCTGGTTTTGTAAATCCAGGAATGTTCTTTTATGAAACCTAAATATATCACATCTGTTTTGAGAGCTGCACATGTCCAAGTCTGAAAGGGATAATATTCACAACAGAAGAATAACCTCTGTGAACAGACAGAGAATAAATCCTGGAATTATAACAATGAGTAAAGCTGAATATATATATATATATATATATATTTTATTTTTTTTTTAAACAGTAAAACAGTATAGGGAAGTATGAGAACCAAGAATATGTGGATGTACAACATATATTGGTATTGAGCTAACGCATGCTATATTTGTATACTTTTGATTTCATTTATATTATATTATATATATATTATTAATATGTGGCTCTATACGTAGAATTTTACAAAAAGGGAGAGGCAATATAATGTGCGTAGTGGTGTATTTAAGATTGTATTAAAGCTGTTGGAAGAATGGGGAATAATACTTAGAATACTTTTTATTTTTGTCATTTATGCATTTTCTTGGTCAGTCACCATAATCTGAGTTTTTATTTGATTAAAATACCACCAAGCCAATAAGACATCAGCCTTCATTTTCCTTCTCTGTTTAAAGATTTTTTTTATATGCTGCTCTAAAGTGAGGGCATCGTTGCATTAGAAGAATCATGTTTTATAAATTCTACGGACCATTTGTGCAGAGATATCAGTTCCTGGTTCTTGTTCCTGCTTCCGCTCGTGTTCCTGCCTTCCACTTATGGATTACTCGATGTCTGACCTCAGCTATCCTTTTGACTACGCTACCTGCTTCCGGCCTCAACCTCGGTTGTGTCCTCGACTATGGCTTGTCTACTTCTCCTGTTGTGATGCTTTGGTACTACCTGAACCCCTTTTTGGGTCCTTGCCATTGGGTTCCATCTGCAAACATTGCGAGGTTATCCTCGAGACATGACAGATGCCAAGTCAAACAAAGCGGGTCAATAGGAACAGAAACAGAGCCAAATCAGGAACCAATAAGCAAAGTCAAGGGCAAGCTGGGTCACAACGGTTTAAACAAATCAAACTCAAGCAGGAGCAAAGGTACACCAATCAGAGTAGGGAGAAAATGAAGGTGCTGCGTTTAAAAAGGGAGACAGGAGCAAGAGGAAGGTCACCTTAGATTATATATTTGCACGCAAGTAGCGATCACGTGATTGCACGTTCAGCCAGGAAGACTCGCGGTTTGCGAGGTAGCGGGTAAGGAGCTGGTGCCCACTACCTCAGAGAAGTGGTGGCGGCTAGAGGAGGTCTTTGGAGTGGGTCCTGCTGCATCCGACCTCTGAGGGCAGTGGGACGACCATGCGGGTAAGTCCTGACGCTTTCCTAAATAAAGACCTCATTGTGAGGTCGCAATGTTGTTGTCCTTCTTCAATAAATCTGCCTGAGCTGGAACCCTTGAGTGCCTGGAGCCTTTTTCTATTTTGATCTACTGGGGAGCTGGCCCTTCCTGGCACAGCTAAGCACCTGAGTTCCTGTGGTGTGTGTGCAGATTCCTCATTCTGGTGACCTGACACTTTTCTAAGCTTCTTTTAGCTTTGTGGTTTTATTTGAAAGTCACTTGTTTTAGGGTAGTTAAATGAAGGTGTTTGTTCATTCTTATTTTATACATTCTGTTGTTCATTCTGCTTTATAGATCTTGACAAAAGAGATATTAAGTAGTTAATGTGAACATCACATTCTCTAATAGGCATTAGGTGCCAAGTATTGTGACTTCAACATACTGTATTGACTGGAGACCGGATCTTATTACCTTTGAAATATGCGTGTTTAAATGGTGTGTTAAATAACAATGACTGGCTGTTAGTTAACAGATATTTTCTGGTGCACTTCCAGAGTGGTGATTTATAGATTAAATTAATACAGGTCTGAGACTTTGGAAGTCATTTATTATTTTAAGTATTTCACATGTAGGTCATTTACAAAGTCAGGTTTTTATTCATTTTTTGGGCTCCTTCCCTTTCAGTGACAGATGGATAAAAGAAAGAATGCATAATTTTGCCTCCCTCCAACATCTAATTAGAATATTAGATTGTAGATTTAAGTAGCGCTAAAAATTGAGACTAATCCTTCCTGGTCAAAAGTTAATGGGTTTGTCAGGTGGTCTAAACTGAGTTGAGGCTGACCACACTTAAGGTACTTCTACAAGCTACTAAATTTAAATCAATATTTGTTGTGACCACCCTTTGCTTTTTAAAAAGCAAATTAGCACAAAATCATGGGTTTTATAGGGATATTGGTATAATTGTTTAACCATACACCTAGCTGGTACTAATGTTAAGCAATTTAATATGTAGGTTGAAGCACAATCATTAAATGAAACAGCTGCGTGAGAGGAATAAAACTGGGAGAGGAACAGCTAAACTCACTAACAATGTGAGGTTTAATATCAAAAGTCATACACCATGGCAAGTTCTCTCCCAGGCTAAAATATCGAGGCAAACAGGAGTTTCCATATGTTCTGTCCAAGCTCTTTTGAAGAAGCACAACAACATTTAGGACCCTAGACACAGTGGTCAGCCTAGGAAACTTAGTGTAGCAAAGAAAGACCATCATTCGTGCTTCCCTTTGTATTTGGAAGATGTCCATCAGTGTTATCAGCTCAGCATTGGCAGGACACAGTGAGACCCTGGTACGTGTGTTTACTGTCTGGGGAAGTCTGGTAAAAAGCTGCCTACATAGAAAACTTGAGATCAAAAAGCCATACATCCAATGTGTAAAAAAGGCCAAGACTCTTCACAAAACAAGAATGTCTTTTGCTTTACAAGAATGAGTGTTTGCAGACAACAGTGAAGCATAATGAAAGTCCCTTGAAAGTTTGGGCCTGCATTTCTGCAAATGGAGTTGGGTGTTTGGTCAGAATTGATCGTCAGTACAGTGAAGTACAGGCCAATTCTTATCAATCATGCAATACATCAGGAAGGCATTTGATTGGCACCTAAATTTATGCAACATGACAATGGCCTTCAACATACAATCAAAGTCATTAAGAACCAACTTCAGTGTAAAGAAGAACAAGGAGACCTAGAACTGGTGGTGTGGCCCCGCACAGAGCCCCAATTGCAACATACTCAAGTCTGTCTGGCATTACATTCTGATTTGATTTCGATTTTTCTTCTGTTTACTCCCTTTGCATTTTGTTAAATGATAAAAATAAACTATTTTTTAAAGCATTCTTACTTTACAACATTTTTTTACACCTACCTAAAAAATTGCACAGTACTGTATATTAGTTGCCCCAGTCCATGTTGATGTGCCATTGTTTCACCTCCATGTGAGGATTTCAGTTTCCTCTTTTTCAACCTAATAATTGCCTTTGTAATAGCAAAAAGACAGTTTTAGGGTTGTTTTTGACTATACAATAATTAATCACTGATTTGAAATAAATTTAACAAAGGCAAATTTAACATTGAAGTAATGTTAATACAACTTCTACAATGTGAGTTTAAAATGTTCCTTTTTTATTCTAAAATGAAATTGTTTGACGATACAAAAATTAATCACTGATCTGCACAAAATGAAACATTGAAATAATGTTAATACAAATTCTTTAAGTATGAAATGTTCCTTTTTATTTCAAAATGAATGGATTTAACAGTAAGAACTGCTTCACTGCATTTTTAATCACAATCTTTTGTTCTTGCCAGAACCAGAACCATTTCTAACATGCAATAACTTGTGCACGAATTAAGGATAACATTGTCATAAACTTATCTAACTAATTGGGAAAGAATGATGACTTTTGTTAAGGAATATTTCATTTCGATTTATGCTTAAAGGCATACGGAACTAATTTGCAATTTCTGTATTAAATATTAAAAGTGAACAAAGGTCATTTAAACAAATAAATACCCTTTATGATATTGATCTTATATGGTCATATAGCCTTTGTTTCTAAACAATAAAAAAATAGGTCATGCAAAAAGTATTTGTTATGGTTCACAGTGTTGAAGGTATTACTTGCACGTATAAAATGTATTAACATTGTCACAGATATACTCGCAGACAGCTGCAAGCCCTTAATGAGAAAAAGGGACTAAATGTGCTCCAATGAAAAAAATACTTAACCATTGGGCACTGTGTATGTCAGGTATAGGTATAGGTGCCCCTTTCAGGAACAAAACGGAAAAAAGCTAACCTACAGGAATGTGGTTTTGATAATAACCGAAAATAACTTAAAACCACACCTTTTCCCCAAGCAATGTTAGAAAAATAAATATTTATATTTAATGCAAAAATATAGAAAAATGCCCCCGTTCATATAGAGTAGTTTTGCGGTTAGTCTATACTATTTTAATATTTGTTAATCTTTTAAAACAAAAAATGGTAATTCCTAACATAATCATCCAAATATTGGGAACAAAAGGCTCCTTAGCATTCTGTATAGTAAAGCCCTGCTGTTCTAAAGACAGGGTTTGTAGCAGATTGGGAGAACTTTATAAAGTTTATAAACAAACAATACATAATTGGTGGAGGTAGGACCGTAGCTAGCTCCTTTTGCACCTGAGGCAAGAATGGAAAATTGTGCCCCCCAGCTATTTTTTTACAGAGGATATTTTATTATTACACACACATTTACACATACACACTGCGTTTACACACACCTGCCCATTAACACGCATATACGCATATATTGCCCTTACAAACGACTGCCCATAAACACGCACATACACAGCCTTTACACACACATTTACACATACACACTCCCTTTACACACATCTGCCCATTAACACGCATATATGCATACACTGCCCTTACACAACCCTGCCTTTACACACACAGATCACCCATGAAGCAAAAATCTCAGAAATACGTGGGCACACATTCACCCACACTCTCACTTGCTCTCTGAAGGGATGAGGAAGAGGATGTCACCGGAAGAGCCACATATAAGTTCACCATAGAGCAAAATAGTGGCACTTCTGGTGACTTCCTCTCCTCGATCAATAGAAGCTTGAATATAGAAGAGCGATGAGAAGGGAGAAGATAAAATATAGAAAATGAATTAAAAGATCTGCAGAGAAGGTAACTGGTCTGCAGAGAAGGTAAGGAAACATTTACAGAGCATGAGAGAGAACGAGAATAAGAGTGTGAAAGAATGAGTGAGTGAGAGTGAATGTGGTCCTCGGGCAATAAATTTTGTTCCCAAATTAAAAATGTCCCTGAATTTTCATCTGAACCAAATGGTTAGGGAATGTTATTCATTGCCCAAAAACAAACCTAAAAATATGTCCAAATGGTTTTGTCTAGTCAACAATTGTCTAGTGATCCCTCACTGAACTTATGACTACGCACCCTAACTACTACAGAAGGGCACAACACATCAATCATAAATTCCACTCCAAGGTAGCAATCTGATTTGTACATATAACTGCAAGTATACATGTTTAAATTATCTTTCCCACCTTTTGTATTGTTCCCTCACATTTCCCAAAATATTTTGTTTTTGACAGCACTTACAAATGTCCTTTCTAGAAATTTGTCTCTTTTGCTAATCTGTTTATTAGTGTGCTGTGGATCCAAGACCAAACCTGCCCTGTGCATCAGAGGGTAGGGGGTGAAATGATTTCTCTACTTTGGTATATTACCATGGTTTCCCCACATAGCTTTATTTACATACATTACAACATTTGCATATTTAATACTGGAATAACATCAGTAAGATGGCACACAGGTATATATTCTTAACCATTTTAGCATGCCTAAACTCATATACACCCCCACTGTTAGTGAGTGACTACAATAAATCTTATTGTGTTAGGGTGACCAAATGACTCCTTTAGCAGGGGATGCTTATGACCATTTGGTCATCATATTCTAAACGATGATCATTTCCTATGTACCACATACAAATGTTCACCCTATCCTACTCGCAGGGTTTAGGATTGAAACCTGCCCATTCCTACTTGTGTTCCACTGGAACGCTATACTGCTGAACATCAACGGAAACAACTTTGCCAATTGTGCTTGCAGATTGTTAGGCATTCAAATGTCAGCGAGGCAGGAGCTTCAATATATAATTAACGGAAATAATTGTTTACATTACTTCTCCTTTAATTCCGTCTGTGACAGAATTTTCTCTGTATGAATGATCTAAGACTTTACACACATTTTGCTAAATAAAACTTGTTTTTGTCCATTTTTAATATATTTTTCTTATGTTCGTCTTCCCTCAAATTTAATCCCATAGAAATTAATCCCCTGGTTCCAAAAAGTGCGTAATGAACAACATACCGTCCAGCTACCACATGTCCCTTTGGCAGACTAAAGTATTAGCAAAGCAGATTCCTTTGACAGCCAAACAAACATCGGTGTGAATCATGTGGAGATATTTTTCTCTCGAATAGCAATGGTTTTCATTTCATCAAATTCATACCATTCCTGTGTTCTGTTAGCAGCCAGGAAAGCCAAGGCAAAATAAAGATGTACATATGTACATTCACGTTTGTAATATTTTAAAAATGAGATACAAAAAAAGATTATTACTAAGCGCACTAGCCATAGAAAAGTATAGTCCTTTAATGTACTTATAAATGGAGTACAGAACTCACAGAGGATCTAAGACTCCAGATGCTACAGCATAGCTCTATAGGACATGCCTTGCCATGTATGAAAGATCTATTAGCTGCTGAGACTCAAAGGTTTATTTACCCTGGGGCCTGCGCTAGGCCTGACTCAGGGCAGTGACACGGCCGCTGCAGCACTGTGGACTGCAAGCATAGTCTTCCATAATGTAAATAGACCACCAGGGGAGATCATAGATCTCCTTTGTAACTGGTCCATTGAGCAGCGGCACAACAAGAGGGTGATCTACCCTTGGTTTTGTGGCAGGGGGAATACTGCCCCCTTAACCTACCTATCTATTCTGCCTAGGCCAGAATATATGGCTCCTGAGACTTCCCTTGAGCTGCAGAGTGTTTCAAAGTGAAACACTCTACAGAACCCCATGGCTCATCCCTCCTTTGACATAGAGCCAGTCTATTGTGTTTTAATCATACCTGGAAACTCTCCGGGTTTGTCCTGGAGATCTCCGCGTGAAGCACCGGTTCTCCGGGTCAACTCCAGAATCCCTCCAGGTTGCGAGAGCGGGGTCTTGACACGGCCCACTCCCGGCCAATTTGCCCTTTAAATGTAGATGTTCCCGCTGACGTCAGTGTGCAGTCCTGGCCGCGTCCCACCAGGGAAGGCTCCGGGTAGCCAGAACTAAGAAGTTCTCAGGTATGGTTATAGTGAATGGATGTAGGCAGATTTCATTTATGAACCATGTATTTAGTTTTAAAGGCACTCTGACACCACAACTTCCTGCATTTTATCACATTAGAAACAAATAAAATGGTCTAATCAATAGGAACATTTTGTTGGTTGCTATGGTGATAAGACAACTTTAAGAATTTGGTACTTTTAATACATAACTTCCTATGAGCGCTCCTTCAGTACACATCCATCTGAGGAACTGACCTCTGCAAAGCCTTTTTTGCTTCTTAAACAAGTGTAGAATTTAGTTTCTGCAACAGAAATGGTATGGTGATTTTTTTATAAACAATACGTCAAATGCAGTGCAAACTGATCATTTGATCCATCTCTCATTTTTATAACTGCTAGAATAAATGCCTTTGAAATTGCAATTATGCACAAAGACATTTTTGGATTTCTACCAAAATATCCAGCGTTCACTCAATTTCTGTTTATGAATCCTAAGGTCAAGTGAAAGATTTATTTACGTTTTAACAAGCTCCTTTTTATGTTAAAAATGTTGTCTCAGTCTTCAAGCACAGAATATTCAGGAAAATTCAGAAATGATACTGGAAAATGTAATCGCTGTGTAAGTACAAGACTAAATCATTCATAGGAGTAGGTTTACAACTGAGATTGTTTCTGGCCTGTGTTCCTTCCTGCTCACCCCAAGCGCTGTGCCGTCGGTAAATAGTTGAAAGAGGCCTCTTTACAAATCATGCCCAGGACAGGGCTAGAACTTATAAGACTCAGTTCAGTGACCGGTGTAAAATCTATTTTTACTGAAAATTTTGGGCATGCAGTAAGCAATTCAGCTCCCAGAACAAAAAATATCACCATTTATTCGAATGCATGTACGTATTTAGATACCATATATCATAATCACAGCTCTAGAGCAGTGTGCATTAGATAATATCAAAGGATGACTTATAACTGGCATTACTACGACAGAAGCTCATTATAGCTAATGTGGTAGAGCCAATAGTGTGATGATTTTTCAATACAGGTCAAGTTTTGTCTGTTTTCATTTCTCTGTGTAAGATACTTTCAGTGTTCAGTGTCATATAATCTAGTATAGGAGCATATTTTTATGCCAGTTATTGTGCTTACATTGAAACTAGTGACACTAGGCTGTCATGGTTCACATCCTACCTTTCTGATTGTACCTTTAGCATCTCCCTCTCCAGTAACACTTCTCCTACCTTTCCCCTCTCAGTCGGCATACTCCAAAGCTCATGTCTAGGACCCCTTCTGTTTTCACTTTACACTACCTTACTTGACAAACTGATTTCAACCTTTGGCTTTCAATACCACCTCCATGGCCTCCTTATCTCCTGCCTGGACTATTATAACCCTGCCTTAGCTGGTCTCCCTCATACGTGTCTCACTCCTCTACAATACAATAAGAATGCTGCTGCCAGACTTCCTCTCCCATCGCTTTATTAACACCTCTCCGCTCTGTCAGTCTCTTCACTGGTAGCCTTTGTGCCTCAGGATTCATTACAAAATGCTGACTCTTACATTCATAGCAGTTCCCCTTGCTACATCTCCGCACCCATCTCTAAATACACTCCTGCTTAGTCTCTCCACTCATCCAATGATCTTTGTCTGTCCTCTCCTCTGGTTTCTAGTCCCAAGACTAGTTATGGTCTTTAAGAGTGCAAGGTTACTGCAGCTCATTGTCTGGCTCTGCAAAATCTATAGTTAAATTGAGTGTTCTCCAAAGTCTCTTCACCATTTAACTTGTGCATTGTGCACGGCTGCTCAGCCCCACTTACTGTTGAAACTTGATAGTTTAGGCCATTTATAAAGAACGGTGAAGCAAGAAAGATAAAACTACAGCTGTCCTGCAAACTCCCCTTCCAACTCTCCTTTTAGCCTAATGCATACAGCTCACCGACGTCTATTAGGGGTGACCAAACGGAGTCTCTTATATTAAGGGGAGTTTGGTTGGCCCTGTATAACAATACAATATGCAGCCCTATGCAGGCCTACCACATATTGTATATTGGAATCAGTGATATAGTAATTTACAGGATCAACAAGCAAGGCCTTATGCGTAAGTCTGCGAGCGGCACCGGAAGATCTGCAGTTCAGGTAAGTGTGGGGGAGGGTGTATGTATGAGTATACGTGAATGAGGGAATGAATGTTTGTGATGAATGAATATGCATGTTATAGCATGGATGTGTAAGTGGGGGGGGAGCAGGGCACAGGGAGGCTGTAGGTTATGTGCATGTATTGGCTGCGTGTGCATGCCCAGGCATAGCCAGATTCCAGCATGTACTGGCTGACTTGGCATGATACGAGTGTGATTGCTAACAGCAATCACCCTTCTATGATGCCCAGGATCCAGCATGTACTGGCGGCCTGGGCATGATAGGAGTGTGATTGCTGTTAGTAATCATATATACTTAATATAGCAATCTTATCATGCACAAGCAGCCACAGTAGCAAAAGCTAGCAGAAATTACACTTATATCATGTCCATTGGTAATACTTACATTTTTTTTTATTATTATTTTTTCCTGCTCTCCTCTGATGTGATGACCCTCTCTTTGCCACAAGGAACACCTTCTGTGGGCCCGCCCCTCGAACGTCATGTGTTCAAAGCTGCTTTGAATGTGGTCTGCCGGTCCGTGGGCCAGCAGTCTGGTCCTGCTTACTCACGCGGGCCGCACCTGGAAGTCCGGCGGGTCACATTTGGAGCTAAGATGCAATACCTACCATATGCAGGGTTGCTGGTTCAGCTAGTTAGGTTTTCTTTTTTTCAAATGTATTGGGCCAACAGAAAGATGTAGCGTGACAAACTTTCAGGACTTTTTATATCTTCCAATAGAATTCATGCACAATGTGTAATAAACTTGCGCATTCAAATTCATACTAATTGCAAATTGAAAATACAGAATCTTGGTAAAAAAAATGAAGCAAAAAGCTCTTAATCTAAAAAGTTTGGGACAGCATTCACTCACACCTTCTTTACCTTCTGTTTCTGTGTCTTCTTCCTTATCTTGTATGTTTTATGTTCTCCCTTCTCTGCTATCTTCTATCTCCACGTGCATAACCTGATGGGAACTGATGTCCTGGTGGACAAAATTTGCAAGTGCCGTAATTTTGCCCTAATTTGAACTCTGGTCAATGTAGTAGCACTTACGGTGATGGCCTCTCCCTGATCCTTTAACCGAGGGAATTAGGAAGAGAACATCACCGGACGCGTTTTCTTGTAACAAATTTCACTCCTTGCCCATTCCATTCGGCGGAAAATTCGGAGGCATTTTTAAGGTGGAAACAAAATTCGAAAAAGTGCCGTCCTTTTGCCCTAACTTGAACCAAGGGCAATATGGTGGCGCATCCAATGATGTTCTCTCCCTGATCCTCCAATCGGTTAAAGGATCAGAAAGAGGACATCACTGTAAGACATGCTCAACTTTGTATATTTATCAAGCTGACTTAGTAATGGGCAAAAGTCAATGTCCGTGTTTAGAATACAAGGGCATTATGAACATTAGGATCATTTTGAACATTTTCCTCTTCAGAAAATGTATTAACAAGAATGAACCTTATGTGGTTAGTCAACCTTGGATAAAATATTTAAGATGATTGTTGTAATTATTTGAAATCACTTTTGGCAAGTTTGCTGTGAAATCAAATCTTTCTACGAAAAAGACTTAAATGTAAGAAGCTTCAAATATGAAGCATTTGAGTACCTCTTAAGTGCTGAAATGTCGGCCACATAGTCCTTACTTACATTCCAAGTGTAGTTATACATGAAATTATATACCACTCTTTATGTTATGCATAACATGTTGGATTGGAAGTCTCCCACAACTCAACACATGCCGTGAGCTAGTCTGCTTTATAACAAATAAAGGACTTTGTTTCAAAATGTAAAGGGAATACCGTGGCTCATTATACATTTTAAATATTTACTTTTTTTTAAATACTCCCAGATTGCACTTTGTTAGAAAAATACATTGAAAATAAAAGTTTTTGGGTTTTTTTTTTAAATCAAAGCATGACTAAGTTGATAAAATATAATACATTCATATACTGTGTGTAAAGGAATCCTTATGTCAAGAGAGATCTTGGTCACATTTTGCATATTTTTGGCAGTAAGACCCACTAATGGATTTATACCCTTATTGAAGCCTATTGTTTATGGAAAGATCAGATTTCATTTTGATTGGCTCAGGTTTGTAAGCAATAAATTAAATACTTGTGGCACTAAGGAAGCAGTTACCTTTGGGAGCATGTCATTAACTCTTGGAATACCAGAAAGGTGTGGACATTAAATATATTCATAATTTAATTATCGAATAAACCCAGTTGTCAAAACAACCTATAGCTTATATTTTATGTCAGTACAATTGGCAAAAGGTTGCGACATGGCCATATTGATTTTATTTTCTGTACTGATGGTTATCTTATATATCCTTGTCCAACCTTTCAAACAAATACACAAAAGCAACTTAACAACATGGAAGCAACCCGCTAATGGGAAGCAATAATAATGCAAATCCTAAAAAAGGAAGTTGATCGCTCCCATAATACAAATGTGCAGTGGATTTATAATACATATATTGCATATTGTAACATGTAAACATTACTACGTTGGTTTATTTCCTCTACTAAACTGTAAAATATAGGCGATGTCAGATCTATCACTTAAAGAAACTAACAAACCACAACACTTTCCAAATCTAGAACGGCTTCTTCTTGAGATTTATTAACTGGTGCTTTTTTTGGTTGAGTATAACATTTGCAGTTCTGATGATACTGAATCTCATCTTAGTGATTATTGAGGTATTTGGAGATACAGAAATATCAAGAATCAAAATACTGCGTGCTAAAAAGATGTGCACTGATTGTCCACAATCATATTTCCATTTTAGACCTGATCTCGGGTTACATCATAGACTTACAACATATTAGACTTGTGTTTTAGGATTTGTAGGAATTGCATATTTGCTGAATTTTGGTAAATTCAGCGATTCGTACAAAGCTATTAGTCATTAGGTTAAAATGATGGCACTTTCGATGACATCCTTTCCCCAGATTGGGAAGATGCGTAAGTGATCGGCAGATAACGTAGGGAAACATTTAGAGAGCATGAGAGAGCGAGTAAGAGTGAATGTGGGCACCGTGCAACAAATTTCGTTCCTGAATCAAAAATGCACCCGAATTTTCAGCCGAACCGAATGGATGGGGAATGAAATTTGTTGCCTGAAAATGAATGGGACAAAAACATAGGTGAGGTCAGGAACATCGCTCCAGGAATATTTGTATAGTTTTATTCTGTGTAATAGTAGGACATAATTTCATTTCAGCTTACATCATCTTTTCCTGGAACCTAAACCAATGTAAATATGAGTCCCACTGTATATGGGGCATATGAAGAATGCATGCTTGCTGATGTAGGCCAGTGTTGTTCAATGTGGGCTTAGTATCCTTAGTATCCAGCTTAGGCTGGCATCTATTGAATCAATGATGGTATGGAAAGCCTACTTAGGTTAACTGAAGGTGCACAAGTGGATGGACAATATGCCACAAGTGTCACACACAACGCTAGCTTAATCAACTACTTTTTGATTAAAAAGATCTGAACTTTCATAAAGTTATCCACTGATCATCCACCTGGTTCATCTGATTATTTGTCATGTTAGAACAAAAAAAACCCTGTCTCTTAGGGGTTAATTCTAACACTCAATCCTTCTAACCACAATTTACACAGCCTCCTTTAATGTGCACTAGCTTTTGGAAAAACACTATTTCCCTGGTTCGCTTTTCAACAACTTATCAGTTGTGGACAATTTTGGTTTTCGTTCTCCTGGAGCAACGCCACTTTGAAATTAAGCTGACATTTCCTTGATTTTTATAGATACAGTATCCTATGCATATTTTTTATACTACTTTGTTTTGTTCTAACATAATAACAGTCTTAATTATGTTATAATACATTAGTCTTCTTTGTTATAATTATATATACAATATGGCAATAAATATTAATTTTAAGGCAAGACAGGAGGCTTCGTATTTTGCATATCTTCCTTTACTCTCACCAACAGCAGCAAAGAAAGAGTTAATAACACAAGTGAAAACAACCAATAGAAACAGTACATAGGTGGTATATAAACCCCTTTACTATCTTCCTCTTTCGTCCGCTGTGAACCGGAACTGAAGAACGCAAGAAAACCATCTAGCAATGTAAAACCGAACCCAACACTCAGAACAGGGTCTCGAACTGGAACCAAAGTCAAGAGCAAGGCGACAATGCCCTCCAACTGGGACACGGAGATGGTATCAAGCTGAAACAAAGAGAGAGACATAACAGAACCAAATTCTTCACAAACATGGGAAAACACAGTAGAACGAGCATCACTGACAGTCATCACAAAACATCAAATGCAACGGAGCAGACAAAACCCCAAGAAAACACAAAACGAATTCAAACCAGGCTTACTTACCCAGAGTGTACACCTAACCATCGGGAGGGCAGGGAGGGAAAATACTCGCCTCCTGTCTTTATTAAAATTATAATTATTCGGGCACCAAGGCTAGAATAATTTCAAATTCTCATTTACTTGCAAAGTTTTCATGATGGGTTATTATACATTTTTTTAAGAATTGTCAAGCAGCAGGTGAATCGGTAACAGATGTGAGTCAAATCCCTCAAGCATTCAGTTAAATTACATAGATTTTCATTGGTTAGACATACAAGTTTCTCCTGGTATTCTAATACTGAAATGCATAATTATATGCCAATATACACCATTTCCAGGCAATCCATTTCTGATTAAGCGGAGAATCCCGGGAGAAAGATAAAAAAGCATATTGGAAATATATGTTGCAGAATATTTGCTATATACTTGAAACCTGTAGACCAGGAGATCCAGCACATCGTATCAGATCTTATCCAAGTCAAGAAACATATCTGTGATGTAAGATAGGGAGTAATCAGCCCAGTGGCCCATTAAAGCAACTCAAAATACATTTAGCAGGAAACACGCACACAGTGCACCAGTCCTGTCCAAAACATATTTACAGAAAATCTATTGAATGCAGCATTTCTCTTGGAAAAAAAGAGGAGAATGCTGTCTACGTAAAGTCCAATGATGAACATAGAGGAGGCTAAGTCTTAGGCGCAGGTTAACAAGAAGCACATACATTACCGAAAGAGTCAAAATGAGCAGTACAAGCACATATGTCTTAGAATTAACAACATTGAACAAAAAACTACTGAATTTTGTGTCATGTCTGGCAGTACCAGGCAAATTTAGAAATTCAGATTAAGAAGAACAAGCTGCACATGTAAGTAGACTAGGTGCTCTTTCCCTAAATATAACACTAATGGAAAGTAAATGGAATAAGCTGACATTTTTAGAAGGGTAACGACAAATCAATAAAGGTTTTTCTTGACCTCTGTGTTTCACCTTAGGAAAAATTGCTTTTATACATTGTATTCTTAACATTTTTTTTTATCACTTCCGTATTTATTTTCCTATCCTTGAGGAAAGCAAGAACTACCTGGTTACAAAAGACAGGACTTTATGATGACAATGACGTCTACAAACTGCTAATGACCAACTAAAAAAATAGCTCCTTTTAAAAATATAAAATTGTTATGTGAACTTAGAAACATGACATCTTTGTGATTGGTATATTTAACATGAAAGAGCGTATTTTACAAAATGAGCACTTCTTCCTCTCAGCTTATTACTGTTCATATGTGAAAAATTTACACCAAAGTGCCTCATAATAGATAAAATGTAAAAAATACGGTTCGGATTTAATGTCTACCTATGAGGTCAATATGTTTAAATAACCTAAACCTCAAAAGTCATATACCTAGGGAAAAGGAAAGGTCTCTGTAGTTGTTCGTGTGTCCACAGGAATCTAAAGCTTTTCTTAAAATAAGCCAGAAACCCAGATGGATTTGAATGATTGGAGTTAAAAAAAAAAAAAAAAAAAAACTTCTTTAGAATATGTAACATAGTCCACCTGTGTTTCTCATTAAAACTGTAAGCCTCATACCAGACCACCCTTTCTGTGATTATGAACATATAACAAAATTTCTCCCAGTGGAACCGTAGAGTTTTAGTATTTTAAGAAAAGGGTTTTTGCATTTTACAGAATCCCATTAAAAAGCTGGCGGTTCGTGCATTTTATTCTCAATCTCCAGGATCCATAAATATTCACTTTGTTATGTCCCATAAACTCATACCGCGTGGTGCTTAAGTGTGAAATGCTTTGTGAATTGATTTTAACTAAGCATTAAACTTATTGTCTGCTGGAATCTTTTATTATGTGATTGCCAGTTTCTCATCCTTGCCCTTATATTACTCTCCCAATAGTTGCTTTATCCCCTTTCGCATCAAACTGTATTGCTTACGCCTTCATGAAATAGCTAATATAATTCTTATCTCAGAAAAACCAGGCTTATTTGGTCCCTGCTACAGATGGGGTTGAACACCTTCACCCATATTATGAAATTATGTTAAATGCCGCTTTTTTTTGTGCAACAAGAACTTTTATGGCAAAAACACTGTTTCGGCCCAGTAACATGACATTATCACCTAGATAATGAAATAATAATACTGAAAAAACTGTAGAAAACACCTATTATAAGTAATATGCCAAAACAACAAACAAAACACATACATGCATAAAAAATAAAGTAAAATAAAATATAAAAACATTGTAAAAAAAAAATGGAAAAGAGAAAAGATAGTTTGATAACAAGATCTTCCCCATATCCTCAATATGCTAGGGGTGATCAAAAGTAGAAAATGCTACAAAAAAACAGTTATAATGCAAATAACACACAAGTAAAACAACAGGAAGGAGGGGAAGAGTGTATTTAGTCTATAGATCCACTGACGTTTAAGCGGAAGAACTCTGTCTTTGGAGTATGTACCAGAACTATGGCCTTAAATCTTAGATGTGATACTTTATGTCCACACTGGTTAAATGCTTAGCCAAATAAGCAATATATGGCCGTAGAGATGGATGGAAACTGCAATATTTACGTTTCAGGTGCTTTTAAACAGTATTTCCAGTGTGCACTGATTCATGGCCTTCTTGTAGCATACGTCAGACTAATAGGCCTGGTTCAGATTGGGCTCCATTGGACCCTGGCATTGGGTTACACAGAGCCCAATATAGAGCATAAAGCCCCCCTTTCAGGCTGCTACTATGGCAACAGCTACAAGTGCATGCCTCCTGTTTCCTGTATTTGCATGGCCCCTCCCTTGCAAGTCACATGCAACAAAGGCATTACTCTGGCTTCCCATTCTTAATGGGAAGGGCATGCTGAGTGACGTGCTATTCAGCCAATTGGCTTTCTCCTGTGCAGTCAGATGTGCCTGTAGCCATTTATCCGTATGGTTTTGGCTCGTGCACTGATGGTTCCGGGCAATAAGAGGTCGGGCTGCCCATGGGGGGGGGGGCATTTCATTCTTGGTCCTTGGCAGCACAACGTCTTGGGCCAGACCTGATGGGAGTTGTAGTAAATACTGAGTGGCTAGCTGAGCTGTAAACCTTCCACTTATAATTCAGCTCCTGTGGCCTCACCCTTCTTTTTTCTCTCCATCTCTTCCCATTATTATACAGTCATTTCTTTACCAAGCACAATGATCTCATGCAAGTGGACAAACTCCAAGGTTGCTATTAAATAATAAATGCATTTGGCCAGTGAGTGCTATTTGAATCAGATCCAAACAATTAATATGAAACCATTTAAATATTATAATCTGAAACAATTTCCATGATTAAGCCACTAGGTATATAACACATTGCCTACAAGTAATGCAATACTGGGGTGTAACACAGTACTGGCTAACACTTAGCTGCATGCCATTGACCAGAACAATCCTTAAAGCTTATGTTTCTCACATTCTTTGGAGGATTGGAAGCCCGTATTTAAAAAAAAAAATGCAAAAAAGAAATAGGATGAAGCAGGGGTAACTAAGATATTGCTCTAAAACTCTAAAAGAAGCAGTGTATTTGTGGCTAGTTTGACTGAACTAGGTCCGGTGTAAACCATGGACTTTTAGCCACCAGGCTTACCATCTAGGTTTCATTAAAGGTGTCCATACATCTGACCTGTAAATCACCTGGTGATTTGCGGCTTCTCTCTTGAAATTTAAATGCCCCTAAAATAGGTAAAAAGGTCATGTGATCACCCCACATATGATATATATATATATCGTATTGATGATTATCCCCTTTACCTTCTCTTGAACGATATTCATGGATATGTAAAGTTGGGGTAGCTGCTGTTATATCTACGCAACATCACATGACTCCAACTTTTTTGTGTTTAGTTGGGTCAGACTGCTCTGAAATATCTTGTAGCGGATTCCCCTCTAGAGTAATAAGCAATACACATTCCACGTACATCCACAATCTTTGAACTCTCTCAAACAAAAAAATTCACATATGAATTTATTTACATTTGTATTAGGATTCATATATCATACAGATAACACAATATGTCCAATTACAAAGTACAATATGAGTTTCTATAGAAGTCAACTGCAATATATATTTCAGTATCACGCCGGGAGTTAAATAATCGGTGGTGGCTTTAAGGGACAGCATAATGTCCTACACAGCATCACCAAAAATCCTTATAAATATGCATTATTTAAAAATATAGAAAGAAATAAAGCACTTACCTTATGGATAAGATACAACTACCCTCTGCCTCCATGGTCTGGTTTTTGTAAGCAATGTACAGTGGTGGAAATAGTGGGAATTTGTACCATCTGAGCAGGTTTGGACTATTGTATTTTTCATTTAAATGTAATTCTACATTTGGTTAAACCATTTTAAAAAAACTTAAAACATAGATGTGTTTAAGCACATACATTCAAAAAGGTGTATTGATCCAGCAAGGATTATTTTTTTATTTTAAATACACACATATATATATGTACTTACGAGAAAGGTTAGTAGCTGAGTGCAGTAATTCTTTTTCTATAATGAGTATGTCTGGTTTTATTTATTTAAATGCATTCATTGAATTTTATACTGTCACATTTTGGCTGGCATTTGAACACATACATTAACATTTAACATCAAAGAAACACATCCAAGTCAAGTTTGTGAAATCAGGCTGCAAATTGTTTTACTTAACTTTAGGAGTTGACATGACATACAATCCGGCAATATAGAAAGATTAAGGGACGTATGATTCCCTCAGTTTTACATTTCCTCGTAATTAAGCAAAGTTGTTTCTCCCAAATGTGTCTTAAATTAGATTTATCAGATCCAATGCATTTATTACCCAGCGCTTAGCATCAAATGGGTCCCTCTGTGTCAGGCTACTTTGTAGGGAATATATATAGGCAATGAAGCCAGGGACAAAATGATGGATCCCGATCCTGGGCTTAACTTGCTTCTCGCATACAGGAAAGTTCTTGTATAGAAACATCACAGTGTAAGAGGAGAAGGAGAGGGCTCAGCCTGTGTTGGCTCAAGCAGTTGTTGGGCTCAAACCTGTTTGATGCCCACTGTAACTTGCCCTGCAATAAGGGAGGTCACTGTAAGACCTCCCTACTTTTCTTCATTTATATTCATAACAGTCCCTCTTTTGGACCCAATTGCTTCTGCCCCTGTCTTTTCTCCTGATATCCATCCCAATAATATAAACAGAACCAAAAGATGTTGTAAAAAGTCTTCATGAAGCCATGTCCCTAATCATGCCTTTAACCACACCGTCTAGAATCAAAGTGTCCCTCTTGGGCCGTTTGTAATGTTGGGATGACCACTAGTTGTGTATGATTTTGTGAGACAGCCCCAAATTAAGGCCTTTGTCGTAAGTTCTTATTTGTTTGCAGTATCCAACGAATGCCTTTTTTCCAGCCTACTATGCCTTCCATCCTAAAAAGATGGAGCCAAGTGGCTTGGTGGAACGTTTCTTCCAGAGTAGGAGGAGACTGGGCTAGAATTTGCCTAAATAATTATAAAAACAAACGCACTGCTCTCCTAAATATGTTATTTCCTTTTACTAATGGAAGGACTTACATTAAGGATTGATTTGTTACCCTTATGTTGAAATCATTGTTTTTGTGCCTTCAGCGTTTTGGTTTTCTGTTATTTATTTTTGGAAATCTGTTGAATTTAATACATATATAGATCACTTCAGGAATAATGAGGTAGCACAAAAGTTTACTCAATTGAGAGAAGCCAATCCAACATTCATTATTTTATAAAAGCGAAGCGAGTCATCAGGGTTGGGCTTGCCCCGGAGGGAAGGACGACAAGCGCCCCTTGGCCAGTCACAATTCTTCAAACAGAGCCGACTTGGGCCGGGCCACAAGAGGAGACGAGAGCGCAGCAGAGGTCATGCAAAAGTTGCGTTACATGACCCTGCAACGTGAAAGAGAGAGTATGAGTGTGAAAGCATGTGTTGAGAACGAAAGGAGCTTTGCTTGCCCCTCAGGCCAAAATGTGCCAACTTACAACTGGGGGTTACATATTAAAAAGTGATTCTGGCACAATGTTTAAAATGTTGTTTATATGTTCATTGTGTTGGTTGCAATGATGATAAGGCTTCTCTGATTTCCCCCTTTTAGTCACCTTCTACACACAGCTTTAGTAAATTAAAGTTACATCACAGTCTACAGCAAATAGGCATTAATGGAAAAAGAAAAATATTCTACCTTGGGGCCATCTGAATGCAAGTCATGTGACTCATATCAAATTCTTCAAAGTACAAAATGTGAGTTGTTAGTTGACGGTATATAAATAGATCTCAGGATATAATATTTCATTTCTGCTTTATTTAATATAACATGTGAACAGAAAGTTAGTATGTGTCAATGAAAAGCACATTTTCTTTTGGTGCAAATTTTAATTGTATCCACTTGTATCAACCTAGTAAAATAAATGTTCAATATACATTTTTTAACTAAAATTGGAGTGAAAAATGAGAAATCCATGTTCTTCAAATATTCTAACACATGGGTCTTTACAGTCATTAAGTCTGATATTAATATGAATTAAAACATTTTACATATCAATTTGTGTAATGCTAACAGATGACTTCCTGGCTACCACTAATTATCAACCAGTGGTGCTCATGGGAAATACAGGTCCACCATAGCTGTTTGCTATGGTCTGCGGACATGGACATGGAGAGAAGAAAACTGACGTCCTAAGAGGGGAATATGTTCTCCAGAGGTCTCCTCAATAATATACTGTCCCCAGTTAGGTTGTGCATGATAAGCCTCTCTTTCATATAAACACTCAATGAGGTCATTATGACATAACCACCAAGTTCCCTTAGTTTCAAGCAAACTATATGGTCTAGCCATACTGCAATCTTTGCTGAAAGAGCAGAAACTTTTTATGTATGGAAACATGCCAGGAATTTAAAAAAAAAAAAAGATCAAGAAACCTAAAAAAATACCAAGCACCTCCTACCCCAAGTAGAAATCGAATGTTATATTAAAAAAATATAACATTGCCATCCACCAATCATAATGGCAATAAAAAATAAGCATTACCGTGTGAGGTAATACTGTACTTTTGGGGTGCTGTTGAATATAATGTTTTTTGGTTTTTGGTGGCAACATCCATGATTGCAAAATATGTGAAAAATGCTATTGCCACTTTTCACAGGGCCATTGAAAAAACAGGGTGCTTCCCTTCCTTGTCGGCTACACAGCTGCAGCCCTATACATTCACCTAGGCACGCTGCACTTTACCTGGAACCCTCCCCGGTCACGGGGGGTATTCCCTAGAGAACACCGGTGGAGTCACCTTAGGATCCGGAGATCCTATATCTTGGAGCTGCAGAGACACACCAGACGACGACCATTCTGGGATCCACACCTGAGCTGTATAAACTCCCAGTATACCCATCTGATCGTAAGCGCATTCACCACATCGGATTGTCACTTGCAAGAAGATAACATCCCATGTTTTTTCACTCTGTCTTTTTTTTGTCTTTCTCCATATGAGCTTTATAAAGACCCTGAGGAGTGTTGTGAAAATTTGAAAACCATGTTCATATTGTGAGTGTTATGGTTGGCTTCTTATCAGATAGATCTGCTTGAGTTGACTTCTACACTATCACAGTTTTTTGTGTTTCTGTTTTTTTTTATTCTTTATGTTCGGTCTATGCGAGCGCCCCTAAGTGGAATCTGCTAACCTCTTGGTGCCAGATACCACAGCACACCTTTGGAGGTCTAGAGGATCCATGACTCTATGGGTCAAGGCTGTTATGGAGGTAAAAGGGGGACCTACACGCTATGTTCCCTCTAATTTTTCTTGGGTGATGTGCGCAGAAAATTTCTGCTGTGCAAAATTTTTCCCAGAGCCAAAATTTTGTGCGCACGATATGCTTCTGCAGTCCATATAAAGTTGGTGGAGCTGAAAAAAAAATCACATTGCAAGGGGATGGAGCTATAAATTTCCAACCCTTTTGACTCCATGGTCTATTCTAAAGGTGAAATTCTCACCGCAAAAATTAATTATGAGCGAATCATGAGCAGGGGCTCCGGGCTGCATAAAGGATCAATACATATATCACTATTTTTTTTTATTGGGAAAAACTGCATACCATTGACAGGGGTACAGCATAACACCTATCACTATACATTGAGCCAGACATTGCCAAAAATGTAGCATAACCCCTATCACTATATACTAAGCCAAACATTGATGTGGTGTAGGCCTACTGCTTCAGTGTCTGGCTTAGTATATAGTATATATATATATGCACCGAAATGAAAATTCTGGACCGAAAATTCAGCAATCACTTGACCGAAACTGAAAATGACCCCCCCTTTAAAAAAAAACCCACTTTATTAAAAATAACACACCAAAATTGGACAAAACCCACCAACAACAATATTATATATATACACACATATATATACACATATAGATATATATACACATAGATATATA
>VKOC01020179.1:0-54510 GCA_009364415.1 Spea multiplicata | reverse complement strand
TTGCTATTACATGCAAGAATCAGGTTGGCCACATCACGAGATATCTGAATTCAGCAAAAGACAACATATATTATTGTCACAAAAAGGTTTTTCAATAATAATTACATTAAGGTCAATTTCCTTTAAAATAGTTAATAAGACACCGTTATGAGACTCATATGAAAAGCTGCCCTGGTTAAACCAAGAAAAAGTCCTACGGTATTTATTTTTCATAAACATCACATATTAGATCATATGTCAACACATATACACCTTTTGAGTGCCAGAGGCACAGAACGAGATTGCTTTTTCTACATTCTGCCTTCAATCCTTTGAGAAGTTGATGGTAAATGCACAACTTTTTTTTGAAGCAAACTTGCGATTACCCTCATGTGTACCATCTAATTATAGTTCAGGCATACATAGTTGCTGCCATGGTAACCTTTTACACATTGCTAGCTTACGCTGAGCTTCGTGCTGTCATACACAGTGTGCACATG
This sequence comes from Spea multiplicata, assembly GCA_009364415.1. Classification (NCBI taxonomy): domain Eukaryota; kingdom Metazoa; phylum Chordata; class Amphibia; order Anura; family Pelobatidae; genus Spea; species Spea multiplicata. Next base: position 54,031 of record VKOC01020179.1, on the reverse strand, counting down.
GCTAATTCTGCATGACCAATCTATGACTTGATGCATTAGCTCCCGGGAGGTGCCGCGCAGGAGAATGCCACACAGTGTGAGAAAATATGCACTCTGCTAAAGATACAGCCCATTTGTTGTTATGCCTTAAATCATCTTATTACACACACATTCAGGTTTAAGTGTTGAGGTATTGGGAGAAATCAGTTTTAACCACTTAATGACCAGGGCTATTTTACTCGACAGGAGCAGGTCATTTTTCGTGTTTTTTTGCCATGTCTTTCTTCAAATGTTATTTCTCTCTTTCTCATTTAGTGTATGCCCACAAACCAAAAAAAAAACTATGGATTTTTTAAAACCGTATTCATATATAAGACATAATTACTAATGATTAAAATTTTTACCTTAAAAAACACTTATTTACAAAAGAACATATTCATTAACTTGCCCTAAGTTAAAAAAAAATGTAACCCCTACCTAACCCTAATTCCCCACAAACTACTCAATATACACCACAAATTACATATAAATGTTAACCCCTTAAGGTCAGGTAAAAATATATATATATTAACTAGGGTCTTGGGACCCAGGAAATTACTTTTTCTTACTGTTCTCGCTCCTGCTTAAATCACAGTGAAAAGGAGGGAGAACAGACACAAGGGCAGTGCTTACAATCACTGCCTTTGTCTTTTAGTATCTGTGCATGAGATTGGCCACAGGAGAGATCACATGCACCTGGCACATCATTGGTCACAAAGGGGTTAAACAAATATACTCGTCTTCATACACTAAATTGATAACCTATCAGGACCCAGTTCCAGAGACAAAACAAACTAACAAATATCAAGTATTACAGTTGCAGAGTTTCTTATTGGATGATGTGTGCATTAACCCTGGAATATCTGGACACATCAGAGGCAGTAATCAACAAGATAAAAGACAGGTATTGGTGGTGCAACCCACCAACAGTGAGCGGAGCGCAGGGCAAATATTAACGTAACTCACCCCAATGGGTTATGTAGAATAAATGACAAAAAAAAGGATAATAGTGCACTCTGTATGATAAAATACAGCAATTTTTTTTTAAAAAAAATTATAGAAAACTCACATTCTGATGAGTCAGACAAAGACTGACTCAAAGCATCAACGTCTGGTGTGATTGGGGATCACACAGCCAATTGTACTTGAATGGAGATAGCTACAAATGGATAAAATCACATAGAGCAGTATTGCAACACATCAGAAATGGAACAGAAAAAGGTGGCTCAGGGATGAAGAACACTGTACTGACTTAGGGCAGTACTCCCCCTTTAAGGTGATGAAAGGATCCAGCAGAGTGTATATGGAGTATATGTATATACATATAATATAGAAAGTGATGTAAAATATAGAATAAATACTTTATTACATAAATTACAACACTATCTTAAAATATACTCAATTTAAGTGTCTCTGTGAATCCTCCGATACGCGTTTCGCCCGTCGGCTTGCTCAAGTCGGTTTTCATGTGGAGTCTTACCTGGAGTACGATCTACAGTTATTGCAATAAAATTGAAAGTGGAGAAGCAACATTAATTTCTAGGCAAAAGGGAGTGCTCTTACTGTGTAAGAGGCACTTTGTGATTATCTTCATATTCATTCAAGAACATTTTCATTCCTGAGTATGTGCTAAACAATTAGAATAATCAACAGACAGTTTTATTAATGGTGGCAATCATTCCTAATTCTGGACCGGAATCATCCTAGAAGGTCCTTATTAGCCATGTTCTTACAATTCATTAAGCCAGCAAATTTATTTGTTTTGTGCCACAGAGGCATTAACATTACAACCTTCAGAACATTTCACTGCCTTACCACATCGACACTGGCTGATTTTATTTTTTGTACCCTTTTGTTGGTGACTGTGGCTGTTTTAACATTTCTGTGGTGCTCTTGTTAGCTGTTTTAAATTTTTTCCTCTTGTGCCCACACAAAGTTACAGTGAATATAAAAAAGTCTACACACCCCCTGTTTAAAATGCCAGGTTCTTGTGATGTTAAAGAATGACACAAAGATAAATGATGTCACAACTTTTTCCACCTTTAATGTGACCTATACCGTGAACAATTCAATTGCAAAACAAACTGAAAACTTTGAGGGGAAAAAATAAATAAAACCAATCTCACAATAACCTAGTTGCATAACTGGGTCTGTGGCTGTGTTCATAATTAACCAATCACACAATCCCATTCAAACTCATTTTAAATAGAAGTCATTACTCACCTGCAAGAATTATGAACACTTCCAAATACCAGGCAATTTTGGCACAAAACTTCCAGGCGTCCGTTAGGAAGCTGAAGAGGAAATTCACCTTCCAGCACAACAATGACCCAAAGCACACATCCAAATCCACAAAAGCATGGCTTCACAAGAAGAAGATTAACGTTTGGAATGGCCCAGCCAGAGCCCAGACCTGAATCCAATTGAACATCTGTGGGGTGATCTGCAGAGGGCTTGGCATTGGAGATCAGGGCCGGCCTTAGGGGTGTGCGACGGCTCTGTAGGAGATGTCCTCGTAATCTGACAGATTTAGAACGAGCCATCACATACTGTGGTACAGCATTATGCTCATCACGTTATACTGTGCAAGACACAGATGGTATTGCATGCTTTCTCACACTCACAATGTCTCCCTACCTTTCCCGGGTCCCTGTCTCTTTTTCTGCAGCTCCTCTCTTATGTCTTTGTCATCTGAGTAAGGATGGTGGGCATGTTTTGAGTGCCTGGATATGACATCATGTCCCGGCGCTCAGCATCACAAGCTGGCATGCTTTGCAAAGGGAGCAGGATAAGGAGGATTGTATGAACAGACCTCCCACTCCCTTGATATTTGGCCATTTAGAGGGAATCCTTGATTTCCCCAATGAAAACCATTTTGATGTTTCGTTGTACTAATTTTTAACATTTGAAAAAAAAGATGTTTTGATTTGGGGGAGTTTATTCAAATCATGTGCTTATTTTAGAAGAGATGGATAGGATTAGTCCCTATACATAGTCAGAGGTGGGCAAATTGCCCCCAAGGCTGAGCACGCCACTGAGTTGGCAGGCCGCTGCTTCACTCCATTAAGCAGTTCCTTGGGGCTCACAGTAAATGCACTAACATGGACTGACCAATAGAGATGAGTGTGGTCGCCAGCAAAGCCCTCTCCAGTGCTGAGTCTGAGTGCCGGAATATAATGTCATTGCCCAGCGCTGTGGTGCAGGCATTGTCTTAGGACTGCAATGGAGCAACAAAACAAACTTATAACAGGACACCGGATAACCAAGAATGAGCCCTTTCCTGTAGGTGGCTGTGTATATTTATGTATATATACCGTATTGGCCCAAATATAGGCCGCACTCCCCCCCCCCCACTTTAGGTTTTTAAAGTGGGGGTGCAGCCTATATTAGGGGCTTTGTGCAGGGATGCAGACATGCAGTTCCATTCATTCATTAGACAAAATACTGTTTTACCATTCCACTAATGTGTATTTTTTCTCTAAAAATATTTTTTTCTTTAAAATAGCACCAAACTTTAAGGATGTGGCCTATATTCAAGGTAATACGGTACATATGAATGTGCATATTAATATGTGTATATATATATATATATATATATATAGTGTAATTATACAGCCACTGGACACTATTAATAAGGCATGGTAAAACTTAAGTTTCAGATGGCCATTGACAGTGGTCAGTTTAAAAATATATTCAAATTTCTAGTATGTGTACTAGACTAAACATGTATATGTGTGTATACATGTGTGCCCACAACTTTTGATTCTTACATGTTCATGCTCTCAAAAACAAATACATTGTACAAGAGTTTTGTTTAAAATGACACCCCTACATGCTAATCATCAGTAAGAGCCAGGACATTCAATCATATGATGATGCTTAAGCTCAGGTGGGGCAGCTGTCCCCTGTACTGTTTTGTTTGACGACTATGGACCATTAAATGTCTTTTTTGTGCATTTTACTTGCAATTTCTGATACCAGGGTGATGTCAGAACTTACAAGGACTACAGGCAGTATTTATTCAATGACTGGATCCTTTCTGTGGCTCTTCAATGTTTTTTTATGCATTGCACAGGTATTTTTCCTAATAGGGTTTCTGGGGCACCACAGAATTACACAGGGAAGTAATGTTTAAAAGCCTCTGCTTTCCTATTCGACCATGTTTGAGCATCCCGATTCCCAGTAACAATGTGTTTTACAAATATGCTCTTATTCTTCTGGCAAAAATCAGCATTGCTGCCAATTTTATATCACATTCCTTTATTTCAGAAAAAGAATTGTTCTATTTTAGAACATTTACAAAGAACATACATTCCGCATTGACAATGAAGATTCTTTCCGCTCTAAAAATATACACACATCTGAAACAAAGGAAAAAAATCCATAAAGTTACATACACTACCATATTTGGTTGAATATAAGGTGACCCCCAAACATTGGATCTTAAGGAAGGGGGGGGGGCATGATTTTTTGGGAATATTGGTCCAAATATATGCAAAATTTATAAAACATGGGTTTTATAAAAATGAGACAATCTTTACAAGGTCTCAGCCGAACCTTTTGTCTTCCAGTGGCGAGTCACAAATGACATTATTGTTCTACAAAAAAAAACAGCAAAACGACGCAAAAATAGTGAGAAAGAATGTAGTATATGAAGTACACATTGGAACAGTGGCTATTATGGTTTACTATGTGGATGAAACAGAAAAATATCAAAATGCCCGAAGACAGGCCAGATTTCCAGTATCCTGTTTAACCCTGTCATTCATGAGCCTGCTGGCTGGACATCGAAAGGGTTAAACAGTGCTGAATGCCTCAGATTTAACAGCTGATAATGAATATTCACTTAAACGGAGAGCTGACCAGGCAACGACTGTCTCCAAAGACATTAAAGGATCACGAACAGAGAGGCTACTCAGTACAGAACAAGTCATGCCTAGTTAATCCTGCACCCCTTAACATTTCTCTCCATCTAAGCCGGAACAGCCAGCGACAGAAAAATGAATGTAAAGGCATTTGGGGTCTCGTCATCAGGCTGCTCCTGTCCTACTTACGGGAAGCTGTTCGTTGGGCATGTGGACATCACACACAGGCTGCCCGGCGCATTCAGATCCCACAGAGCCCTTCTAAGTGCACTTTTAAATACATATCGCATGGTTGCTAGTTGCAGGTGTGGGGTATGAAAAATAAGGCAACCTCAAATATTTTTAGGGCTGTAAAACTTGATGTTTGAGACCAAAGATGCTGGCAACATTTTTTCTTTTTGAAAAAGCAGATTCGTGTTTAGCAAACTCCTGAGTACTCGTATCTTTTCATAGTCATGCTAAAAGAAAGGACCAACAATGAGTAACTGAGTAGCCCTAGAAGCATATCATTCTTTATTAATGCCACCAAAATTTAGATTTAAAAGTGGCACAATGCTGTCCTTGTAAACATATTTTGTGTTTCCGATGGTACAAAATGTAGCGAACAATAGCTATTATTCCATTTTAAGTCTATATAATGTTATAGAATAAAACATGATGTGTTTTGGATGTTTCGGTTGGCAGCTAATACTGCGCTTAGGAATCCCTAAGTAACATATTTTAGATTTACATAATCCACATGGCTGAAGAATTAAACTGCAGGACATTTTTTTTTTCATTGCTTCCTAAAACTGTTGAAACTAAAATAGAAATGTCATAAGCAATGCTATTTAGAGGAGATCTTTGGATCCTAAGGTGCCAGCCTATAAAAATATAAAGCTATAAAAATATGCCCTATCAATTGTAATAAAAATGATATTTCAGTATGGGTTTCATACATTGTGGTGTTATACAGCCTTTGCAATGTTGATGGCTGCATGCAATTGACAAGCATGGGGTAATGGATTAATTCCAACAAATTCTGTAACGCCATTGTAATGCCACGCAAAAACAAGCGTCACATCTTACTGTGGGTCATTCGAACAGCTGATTATTGCAATAGTAAAGCATTAGGCAGAGTGAATATCTAGGTAAGAATCAGAGAACCATCCCTGTGTGAGATAACTCTGAGTTCTGGGTTTAGAAAATGTTGCTTTCATTGAAACACAGAAGAAAGTCAGGTTCTGCTGAGTTAATTACAACCTATGCTATACCAAAAATAATGTTTATTTTAACAGCGCGAGGCAGTGCCACAGAACATGAAAGGTTGCAGTTAGTAAATTGGGGGAAAGAAATCCTCTTATGGCTATTATGGTACACTGGCGAAGCCGCAGTTCCACTTCTGGTCAGCAGGTGCTGCTACAGATCCCCTAAACAGATCAACTCTAACAAAGTCATATTTTATATTAGCAATTTTCCATATAATAAATATATCACTATATCTTTATATGGTATGAATTACCTCATCAACACTTAACTAGGCTGGCTATAAGGAAAACTGAAAGAAAACGGGTCTCCATCTTTTAGCAAAATGTGTTAAACAAAACGTCCTACCTGTTATACCTGTGGCCATCTACAACACCAAAAGAGATTACTGGGGCCAAATACTACAGTTCACATCAACACTCTTACAGCACATTTTAATTCCTTTTAAGCATCACTACATGAATGTAATCGATTGCTTTGACTGTCTGCACTTTATTGTATAAATGTATTAGGAAATTCTGCTTGGCATGCCTGAAGAAGAGACTTAGATAGTCTTAAAAGCTTGCAATCCATTAGAGGTCAGTTAGACAATCCTCTTTCATAGTATCATCTTTACCAAATTTTGCTTTCACCTTAATGGGCTAGTATTTGAGAGCCGAAACGTTGGACCTTCACCAAGTCGATACATTTTATAAAAAGACCTGCTGAGTGCATCAACTTTATTTGCTGTATATATTGTTTGGATTGTTAGCACCTGGGCATATTGCAACTACTTCCAGTCAAGTGAGTGTGTTTCATTCTATATCTTTTGTTTATATATATATATATATATACATATATAAATATATATATATATATATATACATATATATATATATATACACATACACACACACACAATATATTGCTAGAAAATTAGCAATTATTTTCTACTGGCAAATTCTATGGCTTTTTGTAGTTACTGACATAGTAAAGCAGCACATGTGCCCTGCTCACTACATCTTACACTCTAAAAGGAAAGGATGTCACTTCCAATTCAATTCTGGCATTCATCTTAAAAAATATTTAATTTCTTCTTTTTCTGGCCCTGTATTCTGTAGGAAACATTCAGATTGGCCCTCTCTCTTAAGTCCTCTCCCCATGCTTGCATTCTGCCACCATCATGGGCCCCACTCTATTTCTCTATCAGACCTCTCTCCTAGCCTCCAAACTTTCAAGTAGCCCTTGAAGAATGCTTCTGTCTGGGGAAATATATTCAATTAATTTAACAAATCCTTTTAATGTTACACTTCAGCTATCATATGCAATTTAATGCAAATTCACTTTATTTCATATGAGAGCTGACAGGTGAAAATGTATGTGATCCCACCAATAGAAGCGCTTTCTTGCCACTGATTGGCTGCTTCACACAAAGCATTGGACCACAGAGGTGGTGGGAAGCTCTACATTTGTTTTCCAATTTTGAACAATGCATTATATGTATATAAGTGTAAGCATGTGTATGTATGTTAGTGTGTTGCTGTAATTACATATGTGTGCAAGTGCATATGTTGGTGGAAGCAAGGAGTAGATGGGGTCACATGGCCTTACATGCCCCCCCGAGGTGCCAGCCCTCCCATTATGTACATATATTATAAATACAAATAAGTAGGACAAAACTAGGTGTTCAGTATACACCAAACAGTATTTATTGCAAAAAAAATGATGACATATAGCTACTGCAAAAACACTATTAAATACTATTTCTGCTTTAAAATATACTTTTCTCCATTCACTTATTTGTCAAGGGTGGGTGGATGTGTGTTGAAATACCGTACTAAATTGCATACATGCTTTAAATGCTTTTAATGTGCTGCCTGTTTTACCATAAAGCAGATAAAGCTCTAGAAAAAGATCGTTTGTCCATTTTAACATCAACTCATTTGTCTCTCCCCCGTTCTTGGAAAGAAGTAGACTAATTCATTGAAACACTCATTTACATGATTGTCCTAGAAACATCTGTCTCAGTCCTCTTAAAAAAAAAAAAAAGATACCAAACATAACAAAACATTTTTATTTTTACATTTTATATTTTGTAAAAGGACAAACCACAAGGATGGGATTATCTCTGTGTGTTATGTGAACAGCTTCTTGTGATCACGAGACATCACTAGACTGTATTAGAAGATTAGCTGCAGTTCCTGCATCAGCATCAAGCAAGTCCTTCTGATTTATGTAGAGGAGGGAATATAATGAAAAGCAGTATTCCCCATAGTAGATTTGAAATACAACATTAGGACTCAAGGAAGAGGGGGGTGGGGCTATAAACATATTAAGAGCATACAAATTATAGCTGTGCTTGTTTGTAACCACCATATTTAATGGCCCAACCGACTTACTTAGAAATGCATTGAGTTTCAGGCTATTGCATGGGGTAAAACGGGTAAATAATGTCATTATTTGAAATCATTATAGTAAGTGTAATAGATACTGGATATCTGTTCAAAGAAACAACTGCGACAGATAGAGCCTGGTAAATTATGAATTTTAGTAAGCACAGTTGCCCCAGCAGTAGTTCCCTGGTGTTCAGATCCATGGCATGGGGATACGACTTGACAGCCAACAACAGTGCTGGGAATACCTGCGATGTCACTGGCGGCCTATAAAAATATAATAACAAATAAGCTTGCAACAGTGCAAATATTTCCCCAGAAATGGTGACAAATGTAATTGTCCCCATTATTCCACCAAAAAAAAATAACTAAAAGCTTCTCTAGTAAATTCATCAGAGTGTTGTAGTTCGTAAAAAGCCCATTTCTATATTTACAAAAAAGAAATAAAAATAAATCTATTTATATAAATTTATGATTTTATTTTATAACCCCCAATGTTTTCATTGGGGGTTAGAGTGGGTGAGAGTGAACACTCCAAACATCTTAACCACTTTTAGCTAAAAGGTCCCTTACTTTATGTAACAAGTAATACTAATAGCAGGCTGCCTCAAGGGAGATGCATGTTTGAACCATGGAGGAGGCAGGGAGATGCAGCTGTGGAGCTGCAGCTTCTCCCTTAAGTAACATACTTACGTTATACATTGTTTTGTTTTGAAGAATGCATATTAAAGAACTCACAAAGTACTTTTATATGTATTCTTTGGTGAGACTGTCCCTTTAATTCATAGTAGACATGAGGCTTCCATTAGTTTCATCTCACCGGTTGGTTTGATGATTACCTGGAATTGTTTCCTATTATTACGTGGGTTAGTCAGGGGAGATAAACTGATATCTCTAGCTAGCCCATGGCCCCCCAAAACTGAGGCCGCTTGGCGGGACAGCAGGAAACAGCAGAAAAAATGAGAATTGGGAGAGACGTCTTCTATTTTCCTATGCTACATTTATTTCCTATTTTCTCGACAAAACAGGGTTTTGAGGAACAGTAAAAGCAGGTATGATTGGGCACAGTAACACAGGTTGCAACATTCAAGAAATATTATGTTGCATTATTTGTTTGTGTTTATTGTCTTTTACCTTTTAGAAGTTATACAAAAGTGCTGTTTAAAGATTTTTGTGTTGTGCAATGTCAAAATATATATATATATATGTGTGTCTCCCTAGGTAAAATGTGCAGCAACCCTTGGGATTAATATCTCATAAATACGTATTTATTTATGATGACGAACAAAGAAATATTAAAGTAAGGGATTCTGTTTATTCTCTGAACTCTTTTGTGGACCTCTGTATAGATTTGGGGTACAGAACGGACAGACATTTCTCACTGTTGAGCAAATTAATTACAGAATGCTGAATGTGCACAGACGTGGCTTTGAAGTCGAAAAGTGCCATATTCGGCATGTTCTATTTAATTGAATAAGTAGTTTCAGTCATATCCATTAGTCAGACTGACAGCAAACTTAAGTCCTGTGGGAAATAAACATATTACAGGATTGTATATGCCTTAAGTACTGGTGTATCAAGTGAAATGCCACAACGGCAGACACAAATCAATTTGGATCAAAGGATCTAATGCATTTAACCCAACTTATGGTTCCAGTTACTTGATTAATGTACTGTATTGGTTATTATTAGGCATATGTAAATGAGATATACTCATTTTTATTATAAAGACATCAGAAATGTATTAATGCACACTTTAATCATCTACAAATGCCTCCAAGCTCATTTACTTGAGGCATGTGAATAAATGAATAGACATTTTACGCTTTATAAGTGTATTTTGTTTCTTTGTTGTAATCAGGAGTTAATGGTAAACACCCCTTTCAATGCCATGGGGTGGGTGAACTATTCCTATGTGGAAAAACTACTTGTGTTATAATAGTTCAGTGACATAATCCAAAGCACCCATACAACACCATTTGACATCATGTCTCCATATGTGATGATACTGCCCACATATTGGGGCATTGTGATGGCACACTCGTTGGTGCAAAATGGGAGTTGGAGGGCACACCTGTCATCTTTATAAGCCAATTCTCAACCAGTTGAAATATTAACTCCTAAAAAACCCACTATAAATATTATGTTATAATGGCAAGTAATGACCGTGATCATCGCAATTGCAGTAAGATGAGGGCATGAAACATTCGCAGTGAATTTCTGCTGTAGTCCAGACAATTACAAAAAGGATTTGTCCGCTGCAAGTTGATAGCCGCTTGGCACAGCAGGTAATCAATAAAGTTGTACGCAGGTTGGAAAGGGATGTAAAAATATCAAATGTCATGATAACAAAACAAACATAATTCAACGGGAAAACAATGACATGGACACTAAAGGCTCCAAAATTAATCTCTAGGTTATGCTTCACTGATTAACTCTTTCAGTGTCAGCAACTGAATGGTTGATCCCTAAGCACTATTCCCTAGAATCAAACCTATACATAACCTATGCATATACCCAGCTAGCCTTAGGAAATGTAGTCTACAGCATCTGGAATGGGATGCCTTCGCTGTTTGCCCTTTTAGAGGAATCAACAGAATCCCACTTTTAATAATCGCACTTATTTGTTTTCTGTGATGTGTCACCCATGTGTACCAACTGTGAGCCCACTGGTTATCTATAACCAATATTCATCCTACAAGTATGGGTCTGGAGACGCAAAGATAATGTGTGAGGAATAAAAACACAGTTACCAATGACAATACTTCATGTTCTTTAAGTAGATGTCATATGCTGCTGTGTGAAGCAGGAAAACTGGAAAGGCTAAATTCTCACTGCCGAAGAAAATATTACTGATGACTGCATCTTTTAATGGATTCGCTATGCATTTTCTTTCAGTAAATGTGTGCTAGACAGGTATGGATAGTGCACACAGAGCATGTCCACTAACACATCTTTTATGCTGCTTTATTACTGGGCCACGTGCTTTGATTTGTTCCCTACCCCAGTCTGAATGTTGCCGGCCTCCCCTGGGCATCTCCGTCACCGGCAATACCGACTGAAAGTATCAAGTTACTAATATTTTTACAAATACTGTTTGTATATCTTAAATGCCAAAATTACTGAAAAACAGACCCAGTGTAAAATATTGTCGGCTGATATGTATAAGATACCATATCAACCGGCAGCAGTCCCAATGAGTACATAATAAATAGGCAAATGCCCTATTTACAACTAGAGTTTGGATAACAAGAGACAAGCTATTAAGTACCAGGTATGGAACTCATTCATACACCCTCTCATGTAATGTGCTGTCATGCGCAATATGCGTATCTGGGGACCTGTGGGCTCCGGCTACCCAGAGCCTACCCTTGCGGGACACAGCCATGACTGATTTGATTTATTTTTTGGTTGTGTACTTACACAGATATTCTTCACTGTTTATTCGTATTGGTTTGTAGAGTAAGTGTGGAGTTTTGCCTCTTTGTGTTGAAGCATCACTGAGAATGTTTTATTTCTTTTTATTTTTGTATTGTACAATTTAACACTAAAAATCTTATCAGCACCAATCTATACTCTATATAACTCCAATTTCAAGAGAAAACACGCGGGGAGTGGGACACGTCAGGACCCCGCTCACTGTCGAAACACAGTTTAGCTAGACTTAGATAATCCACTTACCTGTCCCTAAGCTTAGAGCTCTGCGAATATATAGATATTTTTTATCATCTATATTCATTATATGAAATCCTTGCCCTCGAGCCTGACCTTTTTAAGATGAATTGAATGAATAACCGTCATGAAATTATCAAGATAATTACGTTTGTGACCAAAGTCCTAAAATTCCAGGATGCTCCAGAAATAATTGCTTGTACTCTGCTCTGAGTGCATTTATTTTGCTAACGGCTCCACGCTTGCCTGGAATCCTTTGCACAGGCAAGGCTCAGTACAGACGCATCAGGTGTGATTCATGTCCAAATATGTATGTTATCCCAGCTCTGAAGTGGTGTTTTGGAAAAGATTTAAATAATTCTGTAATGGTCGTGACCATTAAATGTCAATATAATCTAAATCCTATCATCATTTGAAATAAGCTGAATAGCATGGTGTATTATGAGTCATAACACATGTCTAACAAAGCTATGATGTTCATTCTTGCTTATCACTGGGAATACATTAATTTATCTACATTTTATAAAAAAGGTGCACATTCAAACCAGTTCTGAAATCAATGCTAAGAAATGGGGATGAATATATATCTATATATAGGGAGAAGGAGGGAGAGAGATAGAGAGATTGGAGGAGATAGAAAGAGAAACAAAGAACGATCGTACTGCGTTAGCCAGTAGGATACAAAGGAGTCCACGTACTTTTCAATTAAGGAATTACAAAAACAATGATAGGTTTTACTGCTGACTGAGAGGATATTATTTAACACAATCTTTCAGGACACTAAGGTCTCTTCTTCAATTAAAATATATCTGAAGAAGGGACCTCAGTGTCCTGAAAGCTTGGGTTAAATCCTATCCTATGAGCCATGAAATGTATCATTTTTACTCCAGTTTGCGATTACTTTATTGACTTTTGTATGTATATTCTTTTTTTCCCCAGAGATGCAAGAAACTTTTTTTAACCACAACACACATTCAACTCATAAGAAATGTGAATAAAATAGCCATACAGGAACAGCATCTCTGCTGGATGTGATTTGTAAACATTGAGGCAATTGCTACAGCAAGTTTTATAAGCAAATATTTCCAAGGTGCCAACAGGTCCCAAAATAGTGTGCAGCAATTCATTCTGCAGGAGTGTTATATTCAACTTTCTAGAATTTGTGGAGGATGGCAGTGGCTATGCATATGGTGTGCAGGTGGTAGTGGAGATAAGAAGGCGAGGGACTAGAAGTGAAGATAACAGAAGGTGTGGGGATGCGATGGAACAAGAAGATACAGAAGGTGCAGGGGTGGTAATAGGCAAATCATAGAATACCTCAATGCAGGGGATGTAGGAGCAGAGGGACAAGGACATGACCACAACACACAGCCAGGTAAGAAAAAAGTGAATTCATGGGAACTTACACAGAAAGATTCATTTTTGAGCAGTTGAGTGTGTTGAGAGCAGCAATGGGTCTTGTAGTAGTATAAAGATGGCATAGGGATGGGCTGGAGAATTTACACAGTGGGTGCCGGGGGAAAAGACATGGGGAGGGTTGTCACCACAATTATGGGTTTATCCAGCCCCCTGGATTAAAAATACCACTGGGCAGAACAATGGATGAGACAGTAGAAGTTCACAATCATGTGAAGAAAGCTATCTGTAAAATTAATGAAAAGGGTGAAACCCAAAAAATTCAAACTCGAGAAGAAGCATTATTACTTTTTGGCATGTCCCTTGGTATTTTTTCTAATGTCTTTATGTATGCTGAAAATCTAGAATGCACTATAATCCCTGAACTACAACTGCGAGGCCCAGCATCAAAAGGAAATTTCATTCCTTCCTTAATGAGGGATGATGTTAAGCTATGGACATAACAGGACCAAGGATATTCTACCATAACACGAGAAGCAAAACTGCAATCATGTTAATACTTCCATTAGAAATGCCAGTGTCTCTACAGCTTCCCAAGGCAAATTAAGAATTAATATTTAATTTCAGAAATATTACTTTGAAATATCCAAAATATATACAGAACAAAGGAATATGACATTCTTCATGCCTATTAAAAGATTGAAAGACATCAAGAAAATGCTTTAAATTAAAGGACCTAGAAATTGTTCTGTCAGCAAACTTACACTACATCTACTGTCACTGTAGCATCGAAATGCAGGGTTGGTACCTTATTTGGGGAGAAGGAAATAAGTATGCTTATAGCATTTATGAATAAAAAAATAATTTGGTGAAAAAGTTTGAAATCTGGTTTAGTTGCCAATCACAATTACAGAAGTGTGTTGAGCTTCTAGTCTGTGAGGTCTGTTCATTTTGTTTCTGTATTTTGTGGAAGAGGAGCACCAAGACAAGCCTGGCTCCAAAAGACTAAAACAGGCAAAGGTAGTTTACCTTGATTGGATTTGTGGACACTCCAAGGACTGCACAGGACACTCATGGCAGCAGCAGCCAGTAGAATAGTGGTGAGCGGGCATTTTCCAGCCAAATATTACGGACACCGTGAAGTGGTTTATTGTGTTTTACAGAGTTGTCTAGCCTCACTTGAAGTATGGAAGTGAGAGTTTAACTAGGGGACTTACTGAGCCTTGATAGTCTAACACATTGAGGTTTTTCCAGGGAATGTGTAAATATTTGCTTAAATAACAATAATAAGCAATAATAATAATATTTTAATATTATGCTGCAACAGAGTTGGACAGAATATTGATCATTAACTACAAACCAAATAATGCTGTGTTCATGTCTCTTTTATATTCCAAAAATTAAACTCATGTACCAAAAAGCCTTCTTGAAAGGAAACAGGTGTTGGTGCAATTCTAATCAAGATGTTTAATTAAACTGAATTGTGTGGGTATCACATGTTTGAATGAATACCTGGACCCCATTGTGTATTTGTCTGTCCAATGCTGCATTTCTATTGTCCGGCGAAATGAATAAATCACTATATCCGGTGAGCGGCAGTTGTGTAGATGAAAATGCCTTGTTAATGTTAGAGGTCAGAGTAGAATGGGCAGACGAGATGACATAAAGGCAACAATAACTTAAATAACCACTCGTTACAAACAAGGTATGCAGAATACTTTCTCTGAACGCACAACACACCAAACCTTGAAGCAGATGACCTACAGTAGCAGAAGACCACACCAGGTGCCACTCCTGTCACTAAGAACAGGAAACTAAGGCTACAATTCGCACAGGCTTACCAGAATTAGACAATGTAAGACTGGAAGAATGTTGCCTGGTCTGATTCCAGCTGCGACATTCAGATGAAAGGGTCAGACTTTGGCATAAACAACATGAAAGCATGGGTTCATCCTGCCTTGTATCAATGGTTCAAGCTGGTGGCAGTGGTGTAATGGTGTGGGGGACATTTTTCTTGGCACACTTTGGGCTTCTTTGTAACAATTGAGCTTCATTTAAACGTGACAGCCTACCGGAGTGTTGTTGCTGACCATGTCCATCCCTTTATGACCACAGTAAACCCATCTTCAGATGGCTACTTCCACCAGGATAATGCACCAGGTCACAAAGCTCATGTTATCTCCAACTGGTTTCTTGAACATGACAATGATTTCACTGTACTCCAATGGCCTCCACAGTCACCAGATCTCAATCCAATAGAGCACCTTTGGGATATGGTGGAATGGGAGATTTGCATCGTGGATGTGCAGCCGACAAATCTGCAGCAACTGTGTCATGCTATCATGTCCATACGGACCAGAATCTCTGAGGAGTGTTTCCAGCACCTTGTAGAAAGTATGCCACGAAGAATGAATGAAGGCAGTTCTCAAGCCAAAAGGGGGTCCAACCCAGTACTAGCAAGGTGTACCCAATAAAGTGTGTACACACAATACGTGATGGATGCTCACAAGGCCTGAAATCCTTAAAAAAAATGAAGACTTATTTTATGGAACCCACCTTGTTACCTATACTTTTTTATCTATCAACATACACAAAGGAAGCTTACCCCACCCCATGTAGGTAATTAGAAAAGGTGTGCCTAGATGTGCCCAGTCTGCCTTCTTCAAAATAAAACATTGGTAGCTAGCACAATCGGTAAACAACGCAGTCATCTGAAATTACAGGTTTTTCCCCCTGTATAATCAAAGTAAGTATGGTTTTCATATAATTTAAAATCCAGCATCAAAATATCTAGCATTATTTTCTGGAGTGAAGTCATAACTCGTGGCAGCTGGGCCAAATGATTGGTCTATTTCCATAAATGATATAAAACTAGTTTTGTAGGATGGAGCAATCTTAAAAGGCAATGTCAAGTTGTCTACACTCTCCTGCACTCAAGAAAAACAGAATAGACATTGCATTTCAGGCTGTTTTATTATAACACAAACTGAGATTTTAGAAAAACCCTGCCAGACATTCAGATTAAACTAAGTTATCTCTGCATATGACCCTCGGCACAATCCCTAACTACCACATGTTCAAAAAAACTTAACTGAAACAAAGTCTACTGTAATCAAATAAAAGTTGCACGCAAACAACCTTTTAAAGTCTTCATTCGAAATACACCTTTATCTATTCATTTGTTAAAATGTATAATAATCAACCATCCATACAACTGCTGCACCCTACTCAACCAAGCAAATTGTTTGCATTTTCCGGATTATACAATGGATAGGTGGTCCATATTCCGAAAATATCGGAAATTGCCCAACAGTGGAAATTTTAATTTCCGAATGTAGTCGGATAACTACATTACACACAATCAGGAGGATGAAGTTGAATGTAACGTGAGCTGCACACTTCCACTGCTTACACCGAGTTATCGATCATACCAGTATAGTTAAAGTACAGTTAAATGTGTGCTATTCAGTGTCTGCCTAATGTTTCACAGCGCTGCTGGAAATTGATACCAATAAACACTCATTTATGGCCATAAGCCAAAAATGCTCCCAGACTACCACGTACTTATCTATTAAAGCTAATGGGTCCAAAGGGAATATAGCTGACATGGTTATGACTTTGTTTCCATTGCCTGTCCACACCGCTTATATCATATTCATGCTGTCATGGTGGTCAACTGTAAGTTGAGATTGTTTATTGCTTCCGTCTTTTCTAGTCAAGCATCTGCCTTGATATTGCCATGCAAGATAAAAATATTTAACACGGAAACTTTGTATTTGATCCCATTGCAATTATGATATATATATATGTTCCTGCACTCCGTTTCGTGAAAACAATAGTATCCTAACTATGATAAAGTATAACACATACTGGTATGTACAGGAAGGGCGTCTAAGATAAAAATGTGACCCACGTGGTATACAATTTCCTGATTAACAAAATTCGTAAAGATCATGTGTTTTTTCATAACTGATCCTTAAAGTGATATTAAACATGATTTTTCACCATTGAGGAAATAATTTCGCAAACCGTACTAATATGAAAAGTAATGTTGGCACAATCTTCATGTTAAGCATTTGAGCAAAATGTTACTCGTCAAAAGTAAGGATCCAATATCGTGTATTGACAATGCCAGCTGTGGTACGGTTAGTGAAAGGTAGAAGGGAGTAATCGGCAGGAAGGTTGAGAAACTACTATGTAAATCTAACGTTCCATTTAAATAAGGTTTGCATAATACATTTTCTTGAGGGTAAAAAATTAAGTTTGAATAGAAATCTAACATCCCATCTCCATCCCCTCAATGATCTGAAGTGCAAGTCTATGTGAAACACTTTGTAGAGCCTCTTACCTTTAAAATGCCAGTTTGATGGCCACATTAGCCTGTTCAGCAGGTTAGCGTCCCAGTGACACAGGAAAACTGCCAGCAACAATTTATCTTGAACCCTGATGCTTGAGGAGACTACAGTGAGAGTCCCCAATGAATGTGCAAACAGATTACTGCCTGCAAACGAGGAAGCAAAGGCATTATTGTTTGCCTCACCGATGCCTAAAAAGATTACGGCCTCTTGTCTATTATCTCCTTTGTTTATATGGGCAGAAGGTAAATATATTTGGAAATAAAGAAGAAAAAAAATACCGATTTAATGGTACATGGAAGAGGATATTTTTTTATATATCTACTAAAAAGCTGTTTGTTTAACATGTTAATAACTATTATACAGTTAGCACTATCTAATCTAACCATCTGTAAGCTCTGCAAACTGTGATTATTTTCAATAGCAACAGAGACAGATCCTGCAAAATGCTACAACATTAAAAGTTTTAGCGCGAAGATTGTTTTAATAATGATTAATAATATCACAGAGATGTACAGCATGTATTGTTTCTGATATCAGCTGCCCATCCATCCACAATGCACTAGGCATGACGGCAGAGAAAACATTTAGATAAGCACCCTTGAATTCAGATGGTTACATCGTTGTATGATTTTAAATTACATAATTAGTGAAGAATGATCCCATCTTCATCAATTACAAATTAATTGTGGTTTATGATATAAATACAAACTAGGAAAGAATAAATTTGGGCCAAATAGTCCTCCTTACTATCACCATGTACAGCAATGGCATGTATACTACCACAAACCATTGCTATGTTCCAGTAACTGGTCAATAAACTTGGCCTATTTGACTATGCAGCCACGAGGACTTGCTGTTAATTTGGGAGGACATCTGCCAGGAGTTGGAGCATCTGTGATCACTTTAAAGAAATGATTATTTCTTTCCAAATTATATCGCAATCAAACAGCCAGGTCCTCGATCATCGCCATCTTAACTTAATTAATATGCATGGAATAGGAGATCAAGTGTTGCAGCTATGGATCCCTGTTCTGTGTGTGTTCTTGACCACTCATTCAGTTATCTGCTCGTTTAAGAGGGCTTTTTCTTTCCAGACTATCACAGGAGATTAGGACATAAAATAACTGACCCAGATTACTTAAAAGTACATTATCCACAGATCTTATATTTCTGTACCCCAAAGAGATTTGGAGCTGGAAGGAAAGGCAGATTTGCAATGTAAGAGGTTGCTTCCATTCTAGAACAAGGTTTTACCTAACTCCTTGAATATAATATAGTAGCCTGTGACATATGCCCGGTCTGTTGCTTGACTTACTTTCTGGCTGGAAAGCCTTGTTCAACTAATGGTTAGGTCTGATTTAAATGTTTGCTTATTAATTGCTGGAAACCTTTAGTACAAAGTCAGCTTATATAGTATTCTTATTTGAACATTTTTAAAATTATCTCCATTTCAGTTTTCTACTGTCTTGTTGGAATTATCTATCAGTTTTATTATTATTATTCGTAATGTAAAATCCTATGGTGATATGGGTTAGGCTAAGAATTATTCAGATTGACTATCCCTCGTGTTGCTGGAAGGCCTCCATTCTAGAACTTCTTGTAGAATTCCTTTAATCCAATATTCTAATCTAATATTCTATTCATGATTAAGCATTAGAATAGATATCGAAGCTGGCACTCCAGCTTGATGAGAATTCTCTAGAAGCAGCTTTCCATTGTACATCTGGTTGAGACAGATTCCCTGCCATCAACTGAAGCAACATATTTGTATGACTTTGTACATAGGTTTAATACAGGTTACATGTTCCGTGGGCCAATTTTTTTTTTTGAATCTCTGAACGTTCTTTGATTAGTACCGCAGTGATGCGCAGAAGACATATCTCAGAATAGACAGCTTGGGTTAAAGAAAACCTTGACTCCCCATATGTGGACCACCATCAGTAATACCTTGGAGAATAAGTACTAGAGAATACTGTGGATTTAACGGGTTTGCTGCAGGATTTGTTAAATGATTTCACTTGCACTGTTGACATTTGAATCTATAGGATGAAACATGATCTAGGAGAGAAAAAGGTAGAAGGTGCTAGAGCAAGAGCTGACAAGTGTAGCATATCTCATTAAGCAGTAAACAGAAGAACGCGAACAGAGCGTGAAGGGGAAACTGCTGGGTGGCAGGAAAGGGATGAGCTGCACAGGTTAAAAGAGCATAACTGAAACGATCATTTTGTGCCAGGTAAAGGACAGACCAGGTTACAAGCATCCACTATCGGCAAAAAAAGTGCTAAATTACTTCGTAGGAGGTTAGGATATACTTTTATCAACATGTTTGTGAACAAATGAAAAGCAAAATAGAAATAAACATATATATAAGGGTAGGAGCTTCTGAGGTGACACTGTAGCGTTGCTGTGTAAAGAGCCGGGTCCCTTACATGGGCAACCTGAGCAGGGTCGCGTAACATCGCATAGAGGTGAGTTGTTTTCCTGTGTCGCTTAAGATTGGTGTGTCTGTGTATGTTAGCGTGTGTGTCTGTCTGGGTTTGTGTTTGTCTGGGTGTGTGTCTGTCTTCCTTAATTTGTGTGTGACTGGGTTTGTGTGTGTATGAGTACATGTGTGTGTATGTGTCTGTCTGGATTTGTGTGTGTGTCTGGGTTGGTGTGTGTGTAGGTCTGTCTGGCTTTTAGGGGTGGTTTTGTTGGAAAGGTTTTTTGGGGGGGGCACATTTCATCCTTGAACTCAGGCAGCACAATGTCTTGGGCTGGACCTGGCTGTATAGGTGATCACCTACAGCAAACACAGATACCCAGTGGTTAATGCACTGGATGATTGTGGAGCCATTTCATTTCATACTAGTTAATAGGTCAGAGCAAACAGCATAACTCATTGAACCAAGAAGAAAGTAACTGGCTGTGGAAGCCAGAAAAAAGTCAACATTCTAGAAAGCAGTCAGAAGCACCTCTACAAAATACTTCATTTGTGCAGTCAGAAGGTGATGAGTGACACGTACCAAGCTACGCAATGTAGGTATATGTCCACAAAGGGGTAATTATGAGCAAATAAGCGCAGTTCACGCTCAGGTCTGATCTACCTTTGTGAAAGCCATGTTATTGGAAGAACATCAAAAGTCTACTGAGGTGGACACTGACATGCTTCTTTGGAGACCACCTCTAACATCTTCTTACATGTGAATCAACTGCCTTTTATAAAGACTGAGCTGTTCTGTGTGATTTGGGTGTTCTACATAAAAGATCCCAAGGTTTTATTTCCACAACAATGAATCTCTTGGAAACACACTGAGAGCTGCACTTATTTTATCTAATAAAAAAAAAAAGCCAATGCATTCACCCAGTGGGCTTTAAATGTTATTAAAAACAACCTCAAATAACCTCAAACTGCTGCTAAGAGCATTTCAAAGAAACTACATTTACTTCTGCCAATATAATTTTTATCAGTTGATGTGGGAAAACACCACATATTAGTGATGGTCACAGAACAAGTTGCGCTTAGTAATTCATCTGTTACAGTTGACCCGAGGAGCCCAAGTGACTACTAGTCCAGAATTGTCAGTTCATGTCACTATCTTTAGGAAACTGTGCATCTTATAAGAAAAGGAAAATGATGCCTGAAATAGATTTAGCGGAATGTGAAATGTCTATATTAACCAGCGTGGTGTTCACAGTTGCAGTTTCTGATATCTGTGAATGAAAATCAGCAAAGTAGGATTACTGAAAGCAGGCATCAGGCATTTGTAGCAAACTAAAGATGAGCTAATTTGGATTATTTTAAGAAAAGAAGTAAACCAGTTACTACAATATTGTACACGTGTGAAAAAAGACTAATTGTGATCTACGCTATATCAATGCCCTCCTTGTTCACAGTCAATGTTTTATTTTCAAAGTCTTATCTTAAAATAAGTAGATTTAGGACCAGGCAAACTATCGCCTACAAGGGCTGCCTGGATTAAGGATGCTGGAAGCCTGTGTGGAACATTCTAGATGGACATTCCCACAGTTCATTTGATGTGTGAAAGCCTCACTCACAAAGACTACTCTCCCAAACAACTCGAGGCTGTGTACTGACTGGTGAATCTATGTAAACCAGTTATACGTACCCTCCCCAACATTTCTGGTGTCAGGATCGCCCACCAACCTTACCCAAGAAGCTACTTTGCAGCAGAGACCTCTATCAATGGTCAAGGTCCCTAAACCATTGAAGGGAGGTCGGAAAATCTTCCAAACCAAGATGTGTAAACGTGGGGCTGCTCAAAGAGTCAGTGCCCAAAAATATTGACTGCCCCAAGGAAAAATGGGAAACTTTGGATAAATATTACTGTCTGTCTGATATCCATGACAGCAAATTATTTTTGTGTATTTTTTCGAAGAAAAGATCAAAAAGTTAAAAAATAAAGACAATTTTTTGAAGCATTCTTTGCTCATATTTACCAGGGGTGCCAATATTAGTGGAGGGCACTATATCAACTTAAACAAGTGCCTCGGGAGAATGCCCAGGGAGAAATGTTGTTCATTGTTATTCCTACTAACTACTGCTAGAACATTTTCTACAATATCAGAAAATTCATATATTTTAAATGATGGAAATAAATGTAACCTTAAAATTAAAAAGACTGAGGAAGATTCATAAATCTGTGGCAAATAATTTTGCTTAAAAATATTAATGTGTAAGTAACATGTAGCTCATCAGAAATAAGTACATGGTTTCTCGAGATGTCTTGCTGTGGATGATAAAGACAACCACACATCATAAAGACTATAATTATAAGAGTAGGACATTTATGAAAAATTCAACTGACCTTCAGCAGTGGTAAAAAAAAAAATCACACAATAATCACATAAAGATTTGTCTAGTACTGTTTTTTTTTAACCAACCAAGAAAATTATAAATCTTTGATACAATATAAAATATTTTTTTTGCAACAATAAATAACACTGCACCTGGGAGGATCCACCTATATATTGTAGTTGAACACAGATTAGCTTTATTACTGTTACCTTTATAATATGAAAGTTTGAGAAGCATCAGTTTCTTTCCTGGTACAGGGGAACAACTATTTTGATTGATGTATTTGGTTAATAGGATGAAACATGAAGAATACAATAAATGATGCAGTGAATAGAAGGTTCTCAGGGCATGTGACTACCATCAATAACTGGGACAGTTATTTTTTTTTTAAATATGCTGGATTCTTCCTAGGTATTACAATGAATCTTAACAGAGAAGATTTTAGGACACACAGAGATACATCAATTGCTGATTGGAATGTTATAAACACAATGCCTAGCGGTAACAGGCAATAAGTAAATCAATATGTGTGGATGTTCTCAACAATAAAACTCACAATTGCTGCACATTTTCTCTTGGTATGTCTTTAAACCTTACAAATATCAAAGGATTTTAAATATATATGATACATTAAATCCTATAAAATACTCAGTTAACAGGCACGGATCAGCTTTATTTTCAAAGTCTGCCCTGACAGTTTAGTTTAAGGTGGTTATTGCAAAAAGGTTTACAACTACCCTGGCCCTGGATGCTACTGTAGAACGCAGAGATGGAGCCCCTCTCTCACTTGCAGGACACAAGGATCTCCAAAAAGGTTTTTTTTAAGAAAAAAGCCCATCTAAGGCAACAGTAGTTCACGCTTAGTGGTCAGAGATGAAAAATAGCAGATCTCAACAGGCAAAAATATCAACAAAATCAGTTGCTGCATAAAGGAAGCCAAGGTAGAAGAGGGGCAGCAGTAGTGTGATCACTATATGTGACTATTTTATGTTTAATAATCACTATGGACCTTTTATATCCATCATCACTGATTTTTCATTTAGAACACAAGTTATGCTGCAATAGCCTCTGAGCATTACAAATATGTACTGATAAACTACAGTTAAAAGTAGCCCAAAGTTGTCTACTATCCTGTCTCCTGTAGATATCTGGTAACTGTTCTCTTAAAGTATTATATGAAGACAAGGAGCTGTAAAAACAAGATTATGCTTGGTTTAAAGTCATTCAAATATTACAGCATGCATCAATATATCTAAATATCCTGTTCGTGTATGTGGCTATTTATTATAAGACATTGCTAAGATGACGAATCATAAGGATGCGCTGTTAACTTGCCCTTGGACTAAATACTTTTTAAATGTTTGTTGTCAAGGTAGTTTCATACCACTTCAGCTTAATCATGGTCTCAGCCTTGGAGGGCATCACTGCTAAGGTCGTGTAACCAGAACCACACATTATACTGCAGACACTTCATAAGACCCCAGTAAAATACTTTTTTTCAGCATTGCCATCAGGAGTTGTATGTTTAAGGGCTAATTTCTCCATTCCCCAATTCTTTGGCCTCTACTTTCTTTGCAAACCCTATCCAATTTTGTGATGTTAGTGTTGTGGGTCAACTAGGCTGTTGGTTGCTGTTGTGATGGCCTTCTACTGTGTACCTCTCCAAATCCAAAGTTTATAAGAAAACTACTGCCCCCATACCCTACTTCAAGAAAGACATGCAAATTATGTAACACAGCTATACCTACTCATCTTACAATATATTTATGTGCGTAGCGTTACTTACAGAGAGTCAGAGCATACATTCCCTCAAACATTGAGTCACTGCCATAATGTCATACCTTTTCTAGAACTAATAATAGAAAATGCAACTTTTTTACATCTGGAATGTTTAGCTTTTTGAAAGTAAACACTCTCTCCATATCTATAGACTTTACTGTACTGACCTTTGCTACTGCTATCATCTGTATGCCCACTAGCCCTTTCTGTATAGTTGTTGTTGTAACATTCCCCATGAGACATCCACTCTCCAGCTTCCGATTGTGACCTCTTGCTCTGGCGTTCGTGTTTCTCTGAAGGATGGATCCCACTAAGGCGTAGAATATTTTTAATAACTTCCTTTCTCCTACCAACTCAGCTCTAACAGTTTTAGCATTATTATTCTGGAAACAAACCTGCTTTTTTATGAACTGCAATATTTATTCATACGAACAGGAAAGCTGCTAAATGCATGTTGTGCTATCACGAGCAGAATGCATTACATTTTGACAGCTGTCTGATTTATGGCATGCAGGAAAGAGCATTGCTATTGAATATTAGGTGCAACTTTTTTAGTATCACAGCTCATAGAAAAGTAATCGATTCTTTTATTTTACAAGAGAGGCTTTTTAAATAAAAAGTTGCTTAACATTTTGATAACATTTAGCTGCAATGTTATCAACAAGAAAAATACAACAAAATGGTATGTTGTTTTAAAAAAGAATTAACTTATTTAAGATGCATACCATAGTAGTACATAATAATATAAAAATCTGAGAAAGCTGGGGAAAGAACATGAAACAGCAACTTTAAAATCAGAAGAATTGTAACCAAGCTCCCAATACCCAGACCTAGCACTCATACTATAATACATTTACATTCATGAAAAGGACCTTTTTATACATATAAGGAAACAGTTACAATGTTATTATTAATATTAGACTTTGGTGCATACTTCTTTTTTCATTGTTTACTACTACCATGGGCAAAATATAATTTTGGTAGGCTACCAGTTGCTGTCCCCTCTTCTGGTGATGGGGCAAGGCTAACCCCAGACAGACTTTAGTGGGTGATGAGTAGGCTGAACGTGGGAAGGGAGTGGGCATGGCCAATCACAAGCCCTCTTCCGGGAAAAAGTAGAAACTGACCCGGAGACCCGGGGAAGCAGGGCACTACCTGCAGACTCCTGGTCAAACCCAGAGACTTCCCAGAAAAGCCTCACAGAGAAACGCGACTAAATATCTTCTTTTTCTCCTTTTCACATGTACCAACTGTATCTAGGTTTTTTTTCAAATGGAAATGAAAAAAAGGCCACACACGAAGATATGAAGACCTGGATTCAAAGGTGCTGTAGTCAAGACATATAATTTCATGGAACATGGCATCAATATGAAAGGAGGACTATATAAAATTGTTATAACCTTTTTTAGTGAAAGTACCTTCCTACCATTGAACATGGAAAAAGGCTCCTCTAGTCTTTTGTCACAGTATAATTAAATTTCTGTTGCAAGTACCATTATGGAGTAGACAATAAAACCATCACATGACATATGAAGCATTTAATCATGGTGAAAGTCAAACAAGAATCCCAAATGTAATAAGCCAGCCTATTGCAGATACCTTTCATCGCCTATGGAATTGGTTATACATTAAAATCTGACTCAGTATTCTGCTGTAAAGTAACTATTATTTTTGACAATTTCACATTTAAATAATGTTAGTTTTTACATTCATAACAACGGGGACACAGCTGAAGGTTAAGAAATATTCTGTACAATTGGTACTAAAAAGTAAACTGTTTTACTAACAAGGAATTGCATTTTCAGGTTTAATATAATTTAGTAAATGTATCTATTTATTACTTCCTGGTCTCTGGCTTTTGTGTCAGACAAATCCTCGAAAAATATCTATCTCAGTTAATATATTATTGTTAGAATGTAAAACATACGACAAAGGTAAAACATAAACATAAAACAAACATAAGAAGCTGTGTTGATTATATGCGTAATGCAGGAAAGGCAAGAAAGAGCTAAATACAATCCAGTAAACTTTATTTAAATCTGTGTGTAAATATTGGGGATTAGATACATTTGAATGGACATAAGGGGCATCTCATAAAGTAGGTAGCTTCTCTAAAGGTCATAAAAACATAACTGGGAACTTTCCGAGATTGATCGAGAGTCTCTCGCCATGTCAGTTTCTTCTTTTGCCAGGCAGGAGAGCAGCATTTGGCTACTATTCACTCCCTGTTCCCCATCCACTAAAGGCTGTCTGAGGCGACCCCTGCCCTTCAAGAAGCCACTCCAGCTAATATACCTTGGGAAGTTCCCAGGTAACAGCATAGGAAGCACTCCTTGCTCACACTCCAGGCAGAATGCACCCATAGAAGAAACAATTTCTCTGCATCTAACAAAATCCCGACACCAGGCCCAGTCTGGGAAAGAAAAGCAGCCTAGACACATTAAGGCTAGTGGCCTCTAAATAAAGTACATGCCATTGCTGGCTCAATACACCTATCAGTATGCTACTCTATACAATCTTGCACCAGTCAACCATGTGTATCCAGTTGGTGGCTCACTGGAACAGCAGTAATGGTAAGCGCATGGCTTATTTGGCAAAATCCAGCCCAGAGGAGTCAGCCATGACATTGACAGTGGCATGACATTGATCAGTGGCAAATGTGGATCTTTGGGCTCTTTGGAGTTCTCCTTTCTTGTAACTAGTTACATAGCAGTGGTCAAACTGATGGCATAAAAGTAATACTACTAATTTTACTTCTATTGAATATTTAGAAATGATTCACTCAAATCAAGTGCAAGGTCTTGTATTGCTCATATTAAGATGCCTATTGCCAAGAATATCTGTTTTACCATATGGACACAGTACGTTGCTGCTTTCCTTAATATAAGTGCTACCTGCTGCCATGAAGCACTACAGAAATCTAACAAAACAATGCATGGCAGCGTCTGTTATGCCAGTTTGTTCTTTTTTTTTTAAAGCTGGTGGAGAGCCAGATATTCAAACCGTATAAAGGAATATACTACAATCACAAAGCTTGCAAGACATATGAAAAATAAGCAAAATTGGAAGAGTGACCTTTGCTACCATTTGAAATACAGTAATTAGTTTTATCTGATACACATAAGCCCAATGAATAGTACTTGAACAGAAGTGCAATTTCACTGGGAACTATCCCGTTGTTTTATTTATATGGCCTATGAATTCAATTGTTTTGTTTGTTTTTTTTTTTGGTTTTGTTGGTTTTGTTGGAAGATCTTAATACATGATGGGATGTGCTATAGGCCTTTTTGCCATCAGCATGAAACAACTGCATAGAAATAGTAGTGTTCGATTCAATACATTAGAAGAAAAAAGGCTGATTTATAAAGTAAAAAAAAAAAGATACAATCTTTATGTGTGTACATTTAATTTATATAATATATAATAATATATATACTATATACTTGTGCATATACACATATGAATACAATGTACAGAAAGACTTTGACTTATTACTGGTTAATTCATTAACAGTTTATAACCCAACCTTTTTTCATCTATTAAATTTGCTCATTTACTTTTGGAAAGCAGAAAATTATTATTATTATTTATCGTTTTATACAGCGCCATCAGATTCCGCAGCACTGTACAAAGGGTAGACAGCACACAACAATTAATACATGGCATAACAAGATGACATACAGAAATGACAGCAATCACGCTCATAGAAGGAGATAGCGTTTAATATAGTATTTGCAAAGTATTTCCTAAAAATTAATAGTTAAATAAAGATTGAAATTGATTAATAGTGTGATACTAAGGTAATTAATCATTTTGTTAAGTCGATGTATGGTGCTTGTTTAAAACGGGCATGAGTACTGTCCATGGTGCTGATGTCAGAGCATCTCACATACATCCAATTAACTTAAGCCAGCTGACATTTGTATGCAAGTAGCCAACTAAATAATAAATGTTTTTATAGTTGCGGTTGTCAAATTTGCATCTATGAACAGAAACTGATCTAATTAAGGTATTGTCAAAGGTTGTTATTTGATGGTGAATAGTTCCGACCTGTAATATGTAGGAGACTTGGGAAAGTATGGATTCTATAAAAAGCCTTTTTGATCATTGAACTAATGACAGAACAAAGCTTTAATACTACAGCTTTTTCTTTGATCTTTCTAAAGCAGCACCAAAAACTCATCACATTTCTAAAAGCTCGTTACAGGTACTGTGATCTGTCAAAGTAGAGAAGGAAAGCATTTCATTTCTGAACTTAATTGTCATTTTGTCAAAGGTTTCACATAAAATCTTATTTTTTTCGTGATGAAATGAGTTTTGAATTTGCATCAGAGTTAGAGAGTAGCCGTATTGCTGCCACAATAGAACAGAGAGATAGATTACCCATAAAATATAATACCCTAGCATCTGATATCGTCTGAAAACATAAAGAATAACATTTCTGTTCAACAAAAAAAGAAAGTGGTCAAAAATGGAAGGATAGAAGAATCCATACCCTCCAACATTTCCCTCTTTTCTGTTACTAATGCCTTTCATCTATACAACCAAGTTGGGTCACCTGTGTCCTGTGGGGTCTCTGGATAGAGGCAGCATGGTCACAACCTAGAAGAGGCATGGCCAGACCTAGGAGAGGGTGCCTCGCGAGATGGCCATGAGGGAGCTGCAATGGAGGCTGCATTTTGACCACTGTTTCTAATTATTGATGTTTTTTTGGAGTCAACATCTACAAGTACAACACTATTTATAACAACCATCCATCAAATATTTAACATAACATATTTCAGAGTAATGCCATAAAGTGATATCAGACAAGGAAGCAGTTGAGGTGTTTCCACTAAGCCAGGAGTTTGCAGGTTTCATCTCTTCATATTTATTATGCATTATGAAGAGTAAAATCCAGTGCATCTTTCCTACTATAATCATTGAGCTGGTGCTACATAATGATCAGTTAAATCAAAGAGATTACTATTTGCAGGACTCATTCTGCCTTTTTTTAATTTTTTTTTTTAGAAACATGGTATTTGACAGCAGATAAGAGCCATTCACACCATCTAGTCTCATAGTGTGAAATGTATTTATTCACTCATTTATTGATTAAAATGAATTAATTAATAAACAAGCTTGCTTGTCTTTAAAGGGGACGATCAAATCCCTTCCTTTGAACATTGTAATAATAAAACGGCAAATGTGAACTTCATGCCAGTGAGGATGCATTTATAATAGGATTAGTTATTACAGTGATTAGTAGCACATTTAAAACATGACTGTATTTAAAAGAAAATCAAACATTCACTTTATGTTTTAATCTATGTCAAAAACAATCCCCGTGGATGGTATACGGTAAGAGTGATTAATGGACGCACTTATGCTATAACGCAATATTCAGCAGAAATTCTATGGAGCATTATATAATTCATTGCCAGTTTCATGCTAGATGAAAATCCCAATGGGACAAGCAATTATTTTACCAGTACACCTGCGTAACCTTTGCACTGAAGCGGAAAAAAAAGTGTGTACTAGACAAGCAGCATAATTCCTTATAAAAACAACTACACAATAAAAACCTAGCCCGTGTCTGAGTTTAGATAAATAGGCATTACATGGATGACCATGAATTGAACTGACAAGAATTCATGACATATCGCAGGGCTAGGTAGTACTTAGGTAGTTTGTTCTAGTGCCAAGTGAGTGGCACTAGAAGAAAGGACTTTGACTGGCTTGCCATCCCTTAGACTGAGGAAGAGGAACACGCATCTTCAGACTGACAATCCAATCTTATCCCAAGGCAACACCCTCACCAAAACTGCCTATTAATTTGGCGTATCCAAAGATCGCTAATTAGAACAGGGATTTCTGTAATATATCATTATTGAAGGAGTAATAAACTCTATATATGTCTTAAGATGTAAGAAGCTGGAATAACTAAGACCTAAGTACAACTGTAACACTAAATAATCAGGTCTGTTTGCAGCCCTTGGCTGGTAAATGCATTGATAAACATAAATACTATGTTAAACAAGACATATTTTAGGACAAATATACATAGGTTAAATTAGAGAACATTAGTCTAAATGTTCAAGGCCGACAAATAAAAAAGCCAAGTAGGAAGTTGGCTTTTTTCGGAATCCTGGAAGAAATGCTCTAGACATGAGATTTTATAGCATTTGACTCCAGTGTTTATATGCAGATCATGGCTTATCATGCCGTTCCTGAACAAATACAATTAATTTTCATTCACTGAAGGGACCGACAAACCCGACTATGCCGAAATTTAACTGGTTTCTTACACCGTGGTCTCAAGCACATGCTGTTTCAAGGTAATAGCGTGTTTAAAACTTTGGCCTATTAAAAGACCCTTCCTTGGTATATGAATGCCTGAAATCTTGTAGCAGAACTGAAGGGGGCTTAATGCAAAATGGTAACGCTAAAAAAGTGATTAACTCCACTGCTTGAGATAATACCATTAAGTTTAATTAATGCATGGCAGAATTACACCGAGCATTTAGTGGGCAGAGCTCTTAACACCATGTGAATAATTATTCCTTTACTCAAGGAAGTTATCGTGCTGCCTTGAACCTTTCAGAGCTGGTGGTCCCCGCAGTGCAAAGCAGTTTAGCCTGAGGTCTTTCTCAGACCAGCAAAAAATGATCAGCTTGAAAGCAAAGCAATACCGTAATAAGAATGAAGCAGCAGTAGGCAGATAAAGTGCAAGATACGGTAAAATAAAGCCTTGCTAACATATTATGGTTTAAAGGGACGCACTCAAACAGCAGCAGGCCCTTAGTCGGGTTTCTCTGGGAATAACAGGGCTTCTACTAATGGTCTAGCAGTAATGTTGCGTAGAGGCCTATAGCCTCATTCATTTAATACGTTTATTATAGCTCATTTATCTACTAATACCAACTATTGTCCTAAGAAGACACTTTGATGGTAAAATTTGTAATCTCTAGAGCGTAGTATTTAATTAATATAATTAATGTGGTCATGTAAATGTATAAGATATCAATTCATATAACAAATACTCATCCTCCGGATAAAAAAAAAAAAACCCTGAAGATGCTAGCTAAATATAAGAGAAGGGAGATAAAAATGAATAAACAAAAAAGAAAAAGTTTATAAGGTGTCAATCACTCCCTAATCCTCTATAAATATAGTCCTTAACCCCAGGTTCTGGGTAGGGGAGAGAGACGCTAGGTTGCTAACTACATGCCCTATCTAAAGTTTCAGGGTTCTGAAAGGAAATACCTAAGCTCATTGGCGGGCAAGTAAACTGAAGCTAAAAGTGTGCCCAATGTGCATTTCCCAGTATCGTATAGTGTCCCTTTCATCTCTCTTTCTCTAGTCTAGTCATCTTTTTTCTTAAGAGAATGGAAGAGCACTCATTCTAATTCTAGGTATTTCCTAACTACAGTTAATGGAACTTTTTTTTTTTTAATCATCATGTGTACCACTACTTCTACACAAAGCCGTCATCTCATTATGCAAAATATAATGACCAGGGGAAGTATATCCATCTCTTTAGGAGGTCTCATTGAATATACATATTTTCTAAATATATGCATATACAACTATGGGAAGCAAACTGTGTATAAATGGCAAAAGGCTCATATTGACAAATTTCTATGGTTCTATAATAGGGACCTTGAAAGAAACAGCTGTCAGCGGCAGTGATGAATGAATGTGAAACTCCCTGCTAATACAATATTTTATAGCTATGGATATTTTCCATTTCTAGAAGCATAGTTGAGATTCCAAGTGAGCAGCAGGTCAGTGCTGATGTGATAGAAGCTTGCTGCACTGCACCAAACATACTGAACACGCAGTACTAGTACCAGCAAGTATCCCTGGTGGAAGACAGCCCAACATAAAAGAAAATGAAACAAAAAAATCAGAAAAATATCTTCTGAAGACTTGACGTAAACGAGAACAAAAATGACAAATTCTTTCACGAGAAAACATTTCTTGGAAAATAAGCAATACTAGAAATATTAGCCATTTATAGAATATATTGAAAAATTACGAAATAGATCCATAAGTGCAATCATCAGTTCACAAGAACAGTCAAAGCACGCAATATAATGTTTCTTAGAAAGATGAGCAATATGTTGCATAGCTAGTGGCTGTTTCGGTGATAAAAAGAAAGATTTGTTATATTGGATTGTGTCAGGCGTCGGAAAGCTAAGTTGGGAAAGCCGCTGAATATAAGAAAGATATATAGGCAACTGGCCTTATCCTTGCTGCCACTAAATATAAATAAGTAAATATAAAGTCTATAGCATGACTATATTGAGCTACAGAGTCTGCCTGGGCTATGCAAGATACCACTGGTATCACTGGTTGGCAGCCACCTCAAATGAATGACCAAACCTTGTCGGAAACCATGCCTCTCTGTGTGTTCATCACATCAAAGTTAAAATATTGTGATGAGTGTGTTTTATTATTGAGAGCTGAATTAAAGTGCATGTCATATTTATGTGTATGTGCCCAGTATTATATTTGAAGCACTTCAAATTCTGCATCTAAGCCTTTGACCCTCTAATTTTAGATTATAACATTTTATTCTTTTCCTCCCTTAAAATATACTTCATTTATGGATTTAAATGTCTCTACATCTCCTTTCCCTCTTCCAAGCTATATATATTAAGATCCCTTACCTTTTTTCATAATTTTTATTCTGCAAACCATTCAAAATTATAGTAGCCTTTTTCTGAAGACTTTACAGAATGTTTATACTCTACTGAATATGGGATCTCCAGAAATGTACACAATACTCCATGTGAGGGCTTACAAGAGATCTGTAAAGTGGCATTATTATTTCCCCTTTCTGCTAATAATGTCATTAGTTATAAAAAAAGATAAAAAGTAATCTGCTTGCTTCTTCTACTCCCCTGTTGCATTGCCTGCCTGCCTGCCTGCCTTTCTTTAGGTCCATAGAAAGAAGTCTGATACAATGTTATTACCCAGTGTCTATAAACTAATAGGTTTAGAATAACACAATTAAAACAAAAAATACATTTGTCCTATGTTTTAGGAATGTGTAATTGTTCATGTTTTTATAACTGAAGTCATAATCCTACATCCCTTGCAACAGCAATCACTATAACAAGCCTCACCAATTCTAACTTGCCAGTTTTCTTTTTGTTTCAGACATGATATATAGTACTGGTAAGAAATTGATTTTATGTGAACGTGGGTGATACACCACATATAAAAGTGGATATATACCACTTTGCATATGAACGGCTCTTAATGGGTAACCCCATTGTATCTTACAATAACCTCAATTAAAAAAATAGGGCAGATTCCTATTAATACAATTAAAGAGTAATCACTTCATATGTGTAGGACAACGTGAGCAGCGGCTTTATGTGTTACTCATGCCATGTGGAATGAAATATTGAACAATGCTACCTAAGTTAATAATACAATGTGCTAATATTCCATCTCCTCGGTTTTCGGTGTGCAGATGGTCATACAAAAGGAAGCAAAGCCACTTGAATCAGTATCAAGCCAACTGCCCTAGTACTAGTGGAAGTGTTCCTAGAAGGGAAATTCAAATCACAGCATGTTACTGGCCGCTGTAATAAAACATCACGCGTTGTCCTGACCTGGTGCAAGTAACACCAGATGATAAAGCAGACTGCCTCCCCTCAGGTGCACAGGTGTCATAGGACATTACCATAAAAAACTGTGTGAATAAAGTATATCAAGGTGTTAACCCTAGAAACAAAATTAATATGACTACTTATGATTGTACACAAAGTAATATAACTACAAAGAACAGCAATATGAACATAAATGTATAGGTGATGCTGTAGATATGTAAGAACATAGGAAAGAGAGATTTATGTCCCATTCCACGTAGCTCTTTATTCTGTATATGACGATGAGGCCCTTATGATATGAGGGAAAGATTCAGGTTTCAGATGATCTCAAATGAACTTTGATTACTCTATGAAATCAGGACTTAAAGATAAATCACGCACTCATGTTGAGACTGCAGTAAAATCTCTTTAGATACACAGTCACACCCTCATGTTTAACAGTTATGATTCCTACCAAATAACATCAAATAATACTGTTGCACTGCCTTCTACAGAGATACATTATAATTATAATATAATTATATATAATTATGTGGTTTAACCTTTTCTAGTTAAACCACTAGGTTAGTAAGTAGAGGCCCACCAGATAAACTAAACTTCAAGACTTACAGAGTGGTTGACTCTATACAGTAGAAATCTGATCTAGTAAACCATTTGAGGCATACACCAAGATGGATTGATGCTTTCTGCCATCAGCTTCCGGACATCTTTAGGGTATATGTCTGTAAAGTAAAGGACCTGTTTTAGTTCAGGTAGTTCAAGAACATGGATCTTTTCTGTATTTATTACCAGAGTACCAGAAGAAGTCTTGAGTCTATCTCTTGTCCATTTAGAAAGGACATGGGGGTCTCATGGCCACGGCAGAAACCAGTTCCCTTTTAGAGACAACTTGGCAATAGTTGTGGCTAAAAGACATCAGTGCTTTTCCATACAGTCCAGCTAGATGTTCACTTGCACATGAGCAAGCATGGAGCATTACATTACATATATTATATAGCACCAACCAATTCCCTTGTGCCGTTTATTACATATATGTATGTAATGATCAAGGACCCCCTCATCAGATTATCTGAAGAAAAACAGTCCTGGGACTTCTCTTTCAGTAAGCAGCCTTTCAGTATGTGCCATTTATGGACTATCATAGTGAGATTAAGACTAAAACAAAAATATTGTTGTTTTGCATTCTTGGCTTATATAGTATTCTCTTAGCTTTTGCTGTCTTTTCAAATATTTATCAGATCTGCCAGGGTTGTCTCAGTAGGAAGCATGCTTTACGTTCTATCAGCTCCAATGATATATAACTATTGAATATGTAGTAGGTTGTCTCTCTGAACATGGTTACCTGTAAAATAGACCACAATTTTAGAATACACCATATGATTAAAACTATGTGGAGTTTATTGGTTATCCCATTCCAAAATCATGGGCATTGATATGGAGCTTACCCCATTCGCAGTTAAAAGAGCCTCCAGTGTTCTTGGAAGGCTTTCTACAAGATTTTGGAGAGAGTACGTGGGAATTTGTGAGGTTAGGCATGTATATTAGACTGGCTCACAGTCTGCATTCCAGTTTAACCTAAAGATGTTCTACAGGATTAAGGTTAGTGCTCTCTGTTCATACACATCAAACTTGTCAAACCAGACAATGTTCTATGTTGAGTCATAAAATATAACATCCTTTCTTGTGGCACAGAATATTTTGGGGCTACACATGCAGCCTACCAAGCAACTGTATTGGTAATTTACACCAATCAGCCATAACATTATGACCACCTGCCTAATATTGTTTGGGTGCCCCTTTTCCCACCAAAACAGCCCTGATTCGCCAAGCCATGGACTCCACTAGACCTCTAAAGGTGTGCTGTGGTATCTGACACCAATACAGTATCCTTTAAGTCCTGTAAATTGCGAGGTGGGGCCTCTCTGGATTGGACTTTTTTGTCCAGACTTTTGAGCTATATCAAATTGGTTAACACACTGGACAGACCCCACAATGTCATTTTTTAATAAAATGTGCACTGATTGAATTGGGGTATTTGTGGTGTATGTTATTGCCCTGTAATAAAAATAATAAGACATCCATTATTTGTTAAATTTATTTACACTAAATGATACCTATACTAAAAAAGCTAATAAAAGCCTAAACTATTTCTGTCTTATTTTAGATTCTCACCAACATAGTTAATATTTTACTTATGATAGATATTCACAATAACATATAGCATGTTTCTACAATCCTTA
The DNA here is from genome assembly GCA_009364415.1 of Spea multiplicata. Taxonomy (NCBI): domain Eukaryota; kingdom Metazoa; phylum Chordata; class Amphibia; order Anura; family Pelobatidae; genus Spea; species Spea multiplicata. Next base: position 17,723 of record VKOC01020179.1, on the reverse strand, counting down.
AAGAGAGTTTGACATATCAGACACTGACACATTTGTAAATAATTTACAAGCCTTTTCATGATTCCTTAGCACTTCGGTCACATATAATATGCCTCTGAGAAATGTATATGAATAAATAAGAGGGGAAAAAAAGACATTAACTCTTTCACAGAGTAAGAAGAGTATAGCACACAATCTAGAACTTTCAATGAAACCAAAGTGGTGAAATGATGGTTATATTTTGGCAATTGTGATTTAATTTCAAATTATGGAATGAAACTAAAAATGATTCCATGAATCATTCTAGTGATTCAGATTTCAACGCAGGTGACTCTTCTCCTTAGCACTCACTGTCAAGATGTCACTAGCATCGTTATGCAAGGAGTCAACATGCCCTATGAATAATAGTTATCAGTTATATTTATATAGATTATATCTTAAACATTAATACTCTGGAGATCAGAACAACAGAACCTGGTTCATAGTTTTCTATTTTTTTTCAGTGTGCTTTGATCCTTTTGTCTCACCTAAAGGATTAGTACACACATGTTCATCCGTTTTCACAAACATGATAACGACCCCAAACACACCTCCAAGACGACCAGTGCCGTGCTTAAAAAACTGAGGGTAAAGGTGATGGACCGGCCAAGCATGTCTTCAGACCTAATTGAGCATCTGTGGGGCATCCTCAAACAGAAGGTGGGGGAGCACAAGGTCTCTAACATCCACCAGCTCTGTGATGTCATCATGAAGAAGTGGAAGAGGACTTCAGTGGCAACCTGTGAAGCTCTGTGAGCTCTGTGCCGTAGAGGGTTAAGGCAGTGCTTAAAAATAATGGTGGCCACACAAAATATTGACACTTTGGGCCAAATTTGGATATTTCCACTTAGGGGTGTACTCACTTTTGTTTCCAAAGTTTAGACATTAAAGGCTGTGTATTGAGTTTTATTTGAAGGGACAGCAAATTTACACTGTAAATACAGGCTGTACACTTACAACTCTACATTGTAGCAGAGTGTAATTTCTTCAGTGAAAGAAGTAGGCTCCACGCTCCCTAGCATGTAATCACTCCCTCCACTCCCGCACCACAAAAAGGTATAGATCAAATAAACAACACACAAAACAGCATTTGTATCTATAGATTAACTGAATAAGACATATAAACCTAATATTTGCAGGTATACATAAATAATGTATGTAAATATAGCATAGCAGGCATAGTATCAACACATTAACACACAAAGCCAGCTATGCATGTATAGATCAACTGGAATTCACATGTGAACTCAGCACTGTATAGGTATAGAATCAGACATACAAATCTTGTATTTCCAGCTATATAATAATAATAATGTAAACTCAGCACTGAGGGTTTAGCTCAAATTAACACATGGAAACAGCATTGCAGGTATTGATCAATGGAATAAGCTTTGCAGGTATAGATTAATTGGAATTCACATAAAAACTCAGTATTAAAGGTATAGATAAAACCCCTAAATTACATGCATAGATCACAAGTTGTACAACCCAAAATCAGCCCTGGCATCCACACTGCCCACATAGAATCTGACCAGCACCCTTTACCTTTCCACAAATCAATTATACTTCTATGATACACACTCACTAATTCACACTTTCATTCCCATAATTCATTCACACAATCATCACACAATCATTTATTCTCTCACTTATTCACACAAATCATTTACACATATTCATCAATGTATTCTTACAAATTCATTAATTCTCTCCCTCATTCAGACATTTCATCACACATTCATTAATTCATAAATTTTTTTACTCATTCTCACTCTTTATTTTTTTCAATATTCTTAATACCGCCCTCCCCCTCCCTTCTGCACTATCTACCCCCATCCCCCTTATCACTTCTAATACAATCTCCCCTCCCTTCTCACATCTACCGCCCTACCCTCCCCTTCCCTACCCTCCCCTTCTCATTATCTACACCCTTTGTAGTTTACTTACCTTCCTTCTCACCATCCAGTTCGATGGTGAGAAGGAAGATAGTTTCAAGACATGAAGATAATGCTGGCTTTGCCACCTCTGGCCAAATCTCAGCCTTTAAAAGCGTGCAAGCATAAGTCTGTTTAGTTATAGCTCAACTTTGGTTAGGCTATAAAGTTGTTTCAAACCAATTTAATGTAATTGAGACTCCATGTCTGCCTGCCCAGTCCCCTCTCATGTCTAAGTCAACCTTTGCTCATTGGGGTCAAATGGTGACTGGAGAACCCAGAAGACAAGAACTTTGCCACAAGCCGCTAAAACTTTAACCGGGTGTAGCTAAGACTCAGATGTGAAAATGAATAACATTTATCGGGGGAAAACACAGGGTTTTTATGGACATATATTCAGATGATGGGTAGACTAACAGGACCTTGCCATTCTTGCCTCAGGCACAAAAGGAGCTAGCTACAGCTCTGGAAGTAGATATAGCCTATCTGGATTTCAGTAAGGCATTTGACACTGTCCCTCGTAGAATACATAATATAATTTATAAATAAGTTGCACTGTTTAGGTTTGGATGTTAAAACAGTTGAATGATTGAGTCAGTGGTTGACAGTGGTGACAGAAGACAGAAGGCAGAAGGTTGTAGTTAATGGTGTATATTCAAAAGAAGGTCTTGTTACTAGTGGAGTACCTCAGGGATCAGTAATGGGACCAGTACTTTTTAATATTTTTATTAGCAATATTACAAAGGTAATGTTGTTTTGCAGGTCTGCAATAGAGTAGATATTCTAATAAATTAAGCCAAAATGTTATTAAAGAAAAAAAATTCAAAGAAATGCCAAGACTGTGACAAACCTAAACTTGGGACTACAAAAATGATAAAATATATTATTTTGGGTGCTCTATTGTTGGTGACAACAAAGGACAGTGATTTGAATGTAGTTATTTATTTGGACTTAATGCTAGGCAGGCAAACTGAAGGCTGTGGAAAATGCAAACAGGCTGCTGGGTTATATAGCTAAAGGAATTAGTAGCAGAAAAAGAGAGGTGGTTTTGCCACCTTATAGATGTCTGGTCAGACCTTGGCTGGAGTATTGTATACTGTCCTACAGACTCAATCACCTGAAGGATGCAGACAACTGGTAGGACTTTGGTGAACGGTTTGCAAGATAAAATGATCAGAAAAGACTAAAGGATATCAATATGACAGAAGAGAGAGGCAGGATGGATGTGTATAATTATAAGGAGGAAACAAGTTTTACTTCACTAAGATGGTCATAGATAACCACAAGTGGTAGAGACTAATACAGTGAGGGAACGCATAGGATTGGCGTAAAGCTGTGCTGAATCTAAGACCAATGACCAAATAAGGTTTTAACAGCAGAAAAATGGGCAGACTAGATGGGTGAAAAGGTTCTTAACTGTTGAAAAATTCTATATTTCTATGCACATTTCATGACTCGTGATTTACTAATTGTAAAGTAGAAACGGTAGAAGTTTGCCAAAAACGTTATTTTAAAAAAAAAAGTCTTAAATGATCAAAGAGAGATTATATGCACTTAACTATCTAGGATTAAACAAAGCTTGTGTGGCTTATAAAAAATATTGCTTCGGTGGAAAGAAGAGTATTCCCTGTGAGTGGAACTGAGGCATACATTATTTTATAAATTTAAAGAAGCAGACGCTTAACACATAACCAGCTAGCATAAATTTTGGCTGTAACACTAAACATTTTATAAATAATCAAACAATAGGGAAATTATACAAAAACATATTTATAAAAAAGATAATGTAGATAATCATTCAACAATTAAAAGCATTACTTAAGCAGTTAATAGATTTTTAAAGTGAAGATCAATAAGAGTTGCCAGCTTCAAGCAGCCAATCAGTGGCGAAAAAAATTCAGATCATGGATGATGAAAGAAGATTTTGCCTCATGGGTGCAGATTCTGTTAGGTAAGTGCTGTAATATTTATTGTTTTAGTTAGAAAATGCAAAATAAGTAGTTTGATATAAGGTGTCCTATAATAGGTGTTTTAGCAACATACCGTCCCTTTAAGCTGCTAATTTTCTTCCCTTACACATGCCTAGGCTGTATTATAGAACATCCCTTTTATAATACTGAAACATAGACATAACCCTTACATTAGCCAGAACGTCTCTCTTTTTCCATTGCTTGGAGGATCCTTGTGTAACAGAAGTAACAGAAAATGGTGAATAAGGCCATCATTTGTTTATATATTTACAGAGTATTATTGAACAACTCCATCTCAGGGCAAAAATCCCTCTTACGGATATTTCTTCATGAAATGCTTTTTGTTCTGCATTGTATCACTATACTAAAGAATATACTTCCCAATGTACTATACATTGGCAGTAAGTTCACCACATTAAAAGCAAAATGCCGAGTCCTGTTTTTATGTGATACATTGTGTTACTGTACACTGCAGAGAATATACCTGTGTGTTCTGCATTTAGCCAGCATGCGGTGGATCTAAATGCTGTACTGCAGTGCCTGCAACTACATTTTCTATATTACACAACCGCATGGCGTTTTACAGTAGAATGTATACCTATGTTTACTAGACGTGCAAAAATAGCAAATTGCATTGACGTTAAAGGAACCGCACTTGACTTGATACCTATGTATGTAGCTAATAATATTGCTCAGCAAAACTATTCCTCTACAGGCCAAATGTTAAGTCACTGCAGATGCATTCCCTCTAAATGTCTAAATTGCAGTGTAAGTCAGCATATATTTCTGTCTTAAAAATAATAAATTCATAAACTTATAGTGAATGGTCCCAATATTTATACTCAATAGGCTGCACGGTCCAACTCATGGGAAGGACTGGTCTTCCTTTCCTTTTTTCATTCATAATATTATTAACTTGGCACACCAGGAAACATCACAATGTGGAAATGACTGCGTCAACCATAAAGATGAGACTGAAGTTTGTTAAATGAAAGAGGGCCCTGCACGCAAGTAAAAGTACCCCACAATGTTCCTAACTAAGGTGCAGGTAATACGGTTGTATTCACAGGCTTACAAAAGCTGTCCCTGTATCTTGTACTGACAGGGAGTGAATGAGTGTCAGAACTCCCAAGTATCCTTATTTACAAAAGACAGTCCATCCTTTGGACCCAAATCCCTCTGTCCCTCTTTCCTCTGCTAATGTTGCTCTTTTCTGGGATATGTGATTGTTTTCTGCACATGAGAGTAACACAATGTTCTACATCCCATAAAGAGTCTTGATAAAGCCTTGACAACATCCTATAGGATCCTATACATCCTATTTTCCCCCACTTTAACCAAATAAATGGTGGGAGGTATGGAGGCTGATACCATATAGAATGAAGACTGATCTAGAAACTTTAGAGTGCAACAACAACTTTACTTTGCAAGTATATACAGGTATATGGGATTACCTCCAAACTCCAACACAGAGTATTGGGGTCCATAGGGAAAATGCAGCAAAGCCTTATAACTAAGAGAAATACAATTATCCTGTTACTCAAATACATTGGGCGAGTACTGATTATAAACGTTAGTGGATATACTTGTGATTTTTGTATCTATATTGTGTGCAGTGTGTGATTGTGTTGTGTTTCAGAACACATGTCTTATATATTTACAGGGCATGCTAAGTAATGATGTCATACTGCAGAGAATATTCATGTGTTCAGTGTGGTACTGCAGAGAATATTTCACAGAGCGTTCTGTAGAACATGATGCTTTACTGCTGAATGCTCTGCTTTCTAGAGAATGCTACATTACAGTGTTACCATGCATACAATCTAAACGTGTTTGTAATGATCCAAACGTATATAAATATATGGCAAATATATCTGTGTTGGGGTTTATAGTACTGATGGTATTAACAGAAACATATGAAGTGCTGTTGCAGGAAAAAGAATACTGCTACAGGTAGAGCTAAACCGTAAGCAATATTCCTATAATTCTTTATTTAAAGATTGTATGGTACTGTATAGCGTGTGCTGGGTATGATACACTGCAGACGCTATTCTGTCTTTATTAAAATGTGTATAGGGCTATATATGATATACTGCAGAGACTATCCCTGTATTCTGCATTTACAGAGTGTGCGATATGTGCCACGCTGTACTGCAGAGACTACTCTATTTCTACGTTTCTTGTTTCTAGACTGTGTCGGATGTAAAATATACACATATAACAGCGCTTTGTTTTTTTAGTTAATAAAGCACAGATTATCTGGTTTTCTAGCTTAAGTACACATTACACAGTTATCTAGAGCATTTCATATGCTGTGATATTGTATCCTTTGGTTCTTTATTAATTGATCGTCATACAGCATGATTTTGTACTGTACATACTTTACCATATAATTACTTTTTTATTGTCGTAGTTGAGTGAAACACAGAAAACAAAATGAAAAACAGAAAAAAAAAATCTATTCTCTCTACAGAGTATCGTATGTAAATGGTGTATGACATGCATATGATGCTTTGATTGCTAATTTACATTGCAGAATGAAAGAGGCACGGCTATATTCCAGATAGAGCCCACAGTGAAAGGCTTTTCATTGGGCCAACATAGGAAAATTTGTCATATAAGCTTTCTGGACCTCAGAGGTCTTTTCTTTAGAAAAGCATCCACATCCTTTCCTACATTGGTCTAATTAAAAGTATTACTTTTGACCATCCACTTCTGTTAGACCAATAAAAGTCACTATTGTACTCACACTGGAGTACATGGCGGGGCCGATTCGGAGCATAAGAGTAAGTCTTCTCTCTCAAGTCGGAAAGCCCACTGGGAGTAAAAATACATGGTTGTTTGCAGCTGTTGTACCGTTTAATCTCAAGACACCACAAAAGGTATGGAGTGGGTCAGAACACGCCTGCAACAATTAAATTTACTATATTCCAGATCCGCAAAGCCTACTTCTTCCATCATTGCCCTTGAAATAATCCAAATAAATGAATAAATAGTAAGCCGTATAAGTGGAGGGATGGGACTGTACAGGCTTTCAATTAAGATGCATTCACATTGCTCTTGGAGGACCGCAAAAGTGGGTGTCTTGTCTACCTTACAAGGTGTCCATGTATGACACAGAACAGCCATCGGTATTTATAGAGTTGGCTGTTAATAGTGTATGCTACGGAATGAAATCGTAATTTTATAAAGGACTGCCACAAACGAGATACAGATATAATTGAATCCAGCACTGAAACAAACAACTTTACAACTGCATTATCGTTATTACTAAACGTTCTATACTTTTGTTTTCCAATTTCTATTTTATAGCTGGGACACGTCATCTGCTCCAGAAGCCAGAAGCCAGGGCATTTCATGCAAATTTTTACATTTCCCCCGTCAACCACTGGTGTAAAGCTATTATCACAAATGTAGGCAGCAATGTAACGCGGCAGCAAAATGAGCATATATCATTTTTACAGAATCACTCCACAGAAAGAAAAATATATAAACTATGATTAGTATGTTGTGCGATAATCTGGAATGGGGTGACTCGGCATGTGCAGGTTCTCCTTTAAGTGACGGTTCTCGCTGTGCTCTGTATATGCCGGCATGCTATGTCGTGTAATATAGTGAAAATAACACGTTAGAAGGCATGGAGTAACGTTGTGTGTTCTATATTTACAGTAACAGTGTCTAGTCATGATGCATTATGGCAGAGAATTTTCCTGAGTTTTCTGTATTTACACAATATGCAGTATGTCATGGTGCATGTTTTTCTCTTTGCCATTTGGAAACAAATCTGTTTGAATATTTCATCTTACATGTTTCTAGCATTAATATTACGGAAAAATAAGAGATTGTGGCATTTTAGTAACAAAATGACATGCCGCATGAATTTCTCCTGCTGCTATTATGTTAAAGGCATACATTCCTTGTATGTGTACAAGCATTCCAAATATATGCATATTTTCATTTATACACATTTATACACATTACATACTATAATTCTACTTTATTGACTGTGGTCCTGGTTTTTGTATGATTAATGTACACAGGGTGTTATATACAGAATTCTGGATTTAAAGTGTGCAAATAAAAAAAAAAAAATTGCATTTTATTCTACTGACATAATTTTCATATAAAGCAAAGTCAAAGCATAAGTCCCAGTTGCTTTTTTCATGTTGTTCAGGACTAACCTGACACAGTTTAAATAGACACATGCATATTGTAGATACTTTATCCATACCGCAGGCCCCCACCCTTCGGTCCTTGGCTTGCAGGAGATGTGCGAGGGTGACTACACATCAATGGCTAACCCATGCATCCTTAGTCATATGTAAAGAATACATATTAAAGTACTTAAATATGTATTCATTGTTGGTTGGGCTGTATGGAACATGAGATTGTCTCTTTTAAGGCGCGGACAGATACAATAAAAGATCCCCCAACATTGACAATTACACCACATTTTTCTACCCCATGAGTATCATACCTCCCAAGTGTCAATGTTTAGGAGTCTCTCTATAGAACCCAAGTCTACCTGTTGAATGGTGGGCATGAGGATGTTACACTTTCATACTGCCCTAAAATTCACAAGATACAGAGTTATCCCGTGCAAGCCACAGAAAGAGAGAAAGTACATTTGGTAAAGATGATATGTTTATTGGTTAAATTATATTTAATGGATTGCAAGCTTTTGAGGCAATCTAGGTCTCGTCTTCAGGCATATTATACCAATATCATGGTATTTTGATATGTGAATTAAAACTCATGACAAAATTTGACACCCTTAATTAAGGCTTAAATTGTGATAAAAAATCAATCTTACACATAGGCACACGTGGCCTGTCTACAACACCAAAAGAGACTACTGGGGCCAATTGCTACATTTCACACCAACATACTAACAACACATTTGCATTTCCTTTTAACATCACTACAGGAATGTAATCTCGATTCACTATCTCTGTCTCTTGCTGTGACAATCTGCATGTTATTGTATAAGCAATTTCTGCTTCAAACCTATAATGTACCTGGAAAAGGGACCTAGATAGTCTCGAAAGCTTGCAATCCATTATACGTCATTTAGCCAATAAAGGCACCGTATTTGCTCGATTATAAGACAAGGTTTTTTGTCAGAGCAAATGCTCTGAAAAATACCCCTCGTTTATAATCGGGGTCGCCTTATAATCAGACCTCAAATAGGTCTGACTAAAAGACTAAGATCCAGATCCCCCCGCAGCGATGCAGGGGACCTGGATCCTCCTGTGTTATGCCCCTCCCCCCAACTTACCAGTGCTTCTGAGTCCCCGGTGCTTAGTCCGGGCAGCGTGTAGAGCTCTACGCGATTCACGTAGACAACTTCCGCTCAAGCTCTACACGCTGCCCGGACTAAGCACCGGGGACTTAGAAGGACTGGTAAGTTTGGAGGAGGGAGAGGGAGGGAGAGGGAGGGGGAGGGAGTGTTAAATGGGGAGGGGCATAAGGCATTTCTGGAGGTAGAGTGCTCTGTGAAATGCCTTGTAACCCCCATAATGCCACTCTGCCTCCAGAAATGCCTTATACCTCCCTATATGCCACTCTGACCCATAATATGCCTTTTAACCCCCTAAATGCCAGAGTGGCATATAGGGGTATAAGGCAATTCTGGAGGCAGAGTGGCACATAGGGGGTCAAAAGGCATATCATGGGGCACAGTGGCATATAGAGGGTTAAAAGCGTATCATGGGGCACAGTGGCATATAGAGGGTTAAAAGGCGCATCATGGGGCCAGTGGCATTTAGAGGGTATAAAGCATGTCTGGGGCAGAGTGGCAAGCCTAGGGGCAGATGTGCAAACTGGGGGGGCAGGTTGAAAAAAAAAAGGAAATAAAAACAAAATATTTTTCTCAATCATAGCTTTATTAAAAACAATTGTTCACATAGTTTTACATGAATTATAAGATTTACTGGTAAAACTTTTTTCTATAGGGTCGTCTTATATTCAGGCTTTTTCTTTTTTTCATAAATTAATATTCAGATTTGGGAGGGTGTTTATATATTAAATTGTTTAAATATATAATTTCTTTCCAAATGTCTTATTCAGTTACATCTTGTAAATAGATCGCAAATCGAGTATAACATAATGAAGATGTCGGGGTAATATCCTGCCACAACTCTACACACACTCCCTAAACCAAAAGTGTACGCTTTGGCCATTTGAGATGTAGTGATATATGGGATATTAATACATCTTGAAAACCATTGCCGTGTTTGTTCTGTTCCTGAAAAGCACACTTGTTCAGGTTTTCACATATCACATGAAACATAGTGTGGTAATCACGCATTCCTAAGCAACCGATGACAGACTTTAACCTTGTTCCTATTTTTGTCGCATATTACTTTTTTTTTTATTGTTTCACAAAAACAAACATCTTTTTTGTGTGTTTCCCCAGAGGCTGTTTAGCTTGAAATATTTACTCCATGTTGTTGACCGTCACCAGTCTATGAACTGGTGAATTTGTGAAGTGATTTTATATTTCTTTACTCTTCCATATTTATATTTAAATATTAAGTGGACTGAACAACACTGCGTCCTCCATGTGACACATCACGACATAATAAATAAATAAATAAATATTCTATGGTGCACCGCCACCTGTCTCAAACAGTCAATCACCGTCAGGAAAGTGCTCCCATTGAAATCAATGGAAGCGCTTTCTACGCATGCTCACGGGGTGTCTTGTTTTACCATCTGGAACTCTCACAGTGTTGGAGGCATGTATTCCATAAGAGCTGGGTGCAAATGGAAAGAAGAAGATGATGAACATGCACGACTGCCCCATTTAAATCACTTGTACGTAAGACCATCAATGTCCCATTTTACCTAAATGTAATCACATTCAATGTCTGGCTCATATTCTGACCTTTGTCAATGGAATTTCCTATATCTAGCCATAAATAAAAGAAACAAAACACCTAGTGATAAGATTTGGTACAGATATAGTAACGGAATTGTTCCATAAAAGCTGACAACAATATGAGAATTATCACAATAGGTAATCGTTAAAGGCAGTGTCACTTACAGTTTGGAAAGATTAATATACAGGTGTAAAATAACATCTTCTGTAACAAAATGTTTGGTCGCATGTTGTAACATTTAGAGGCTGGATCAGAAAAGCAACCGATGGAAAGTGATAAAGAGCAAGCTACCAAGAGAGCTATGAATCCATGAGAACACGCTGAAGATCTGTGGACCATTCCTTTCTGTAGATACAACTCAATCATCTAAAATGAATATGCATAATCGTGTTCTTTATTGGCTTAGCTTACATATATGGATCCTTGTACGTGTCACATGTTCACGGATGGTGACATCTTGCCATATCCAAAATAAATCATTTCATTACAGTAGCCGCCAAAATAAAAGGATTGTGTTAGCCTCGTGGATTCCTGTTTATATAAACTTGCATAGTGGATCCGAAAACAACTAGATCGCAAAAGTGTCGTTGGAACAAGAACTTACTTCAGCTCAACTCTATCGATGAATCAAGGCAGACCGAGCTCCCTATGTGAAGGTTTTAGGAAAAAACTAATTATCTTGGTGTTTAATAAAATAATTTTAAAAACTTGGATATCAGGATAACAAATTTAGGACACTAAAAAGTAAAAGCAACAAGAGTTGTGTTTATAGTATTGCTCTTAGTTTCCACGTGGAAATTGACTTTCTTGCTAAAAAACAGTTACTGCAGACTAATGTAAACATTACTGATTGTTTCCCATTATTAGCATTAGAATTATTCTCGTGGGTCGAAGATATGCTGCAGTAACTTGTCATGTGTCATCTAATGACTTTCTAAACGGCGTGAGTCACAGATCCTAAGGGGATACCTGAAAATTTTCTGAACCAGCTTGAAACATTTTTTTTTTTACAAGAAATGTATTATTTTATTAACAGTGGAGTTATTATATTGTTATTAAAGTTAAAAGAAATCTAGAAGTAATAGTATATGAGTTTCAACTGATTTTATATCACTATAATATGGTGGCATATGGTAACGGTTGGTGTAGGATGAAACACGCTAAACAAATTTCAAGTAACTGGGGTGTTTTTTAGGATCTGTATCTTTTGAGAATAAACACATATATATTCTAATATAGATTTACCAAATACAGAAATTATCTTTTTTACACAGTTGATTTTTACCAGGTATTAAAGGGGTATCTCCAAAATGAATAAAGTGTATGCTATACTGTACGTTCTCAGTATAAGACAAAAAAATATTTTTGTGCTAAAAAGTAGTTTACATTATTAACCACTCTCCATTTTGCTAACGTGTCAACAGATATTCATATCATATTTATTTTCCTGGCTCAGTATATGTAAACTATGTAAGCATCCATTGGTTTGATGTTCCTCTTTTCTGCCACTATGCATATCTCACTTGTGTATTGTATTGTGTACAGTTCTGGAGACCTCCTCTCCACACCTGGGAACTTCTGAGCTCCGGCTACCCAGAGCCTTCCCTTGTGGGACGCGGCCAGGACTGCACACTGTCGTCAGCTCCTGCCGACGCCGGTGGGCGATCCCCCTGACGCCGGTGGGCGGTCCCCCTGACGCCGGTGGGCGTTCCCCCTGACGTCGTGGGCATTCCCACTGACGGCAGCGGGAACCACTCCCATTTAAAGGAAAAATGGGCGGGAAGCAGGGCATGTCAAGACCCCGCTCCCGCGACCCGGAGGATTCGGGTCTTGACCCAGAGAACCGGCGCTTACACAGCAATCTCCGGGTCAAACCCAGTTCCCAGGTATGCTCATCTCCAGAAGGATAAGGACATATTGGAAAGAGTTTATAAAAGAGCTACAAAAATGGTAAATGGTTTGCAGGACCATTATCATCAGGATAAAGTTCAATGGATCTTAATATGTTTAGCTTAGAGGAAGACAGATGGCGAGGAGATGTGATGGAAACATTTAAATACTTACATGAGAAAACATATTTTTAAAAGTTCATAATGTAAGTAAGTTTTATTTTAATCTGAATCCTGAAGATGAGACCAAAGACTGAAATGGGCAGACTAGATGGACCATCTGTCATCAAATTCTATAGTGCAAATGAAATACAGCATTTGTCTTCTAATTTACATAAATATGTATGAGGTCACAAAAAAAATCCTAGTCACAACTCAATGAGCACCCCTAGATCTGCCCCACTCACCCCCACAACAACAGAGGCCACCTAATATGACATCACTTTTCACAGGCAAACATTTCTTGGCTCCCTCTGTCTAGAGGTTCCAGAGCTTCTTCCTCTAATAAGAGAAACATCGGTAGTACGAAAGCAAATGACAACATAGCTCATCTGTAATCTGTGAAAAAGTGTAAGCATTTTTTTTCCACAGAGAATTGCATGTTGCATTTTAATGAATGAAATCTGTAAATCCCTATTATTGTGCTTTTAACACCACACTTGGCACTTTCCTGTGTGCTCGGCATCGATGACGGAGGTTTACACAATTAATTTGTCCACTGGTGAAAGAAATCTATTTATACTCTAATGCCGTTGGATCTTTAGGGAAAATAACTAATGCATGAAGTCGGAAAACTATAGTGCTGTGCACTTTGGAACTAATGCTGCACAGTCAGCACTTTGCAGATAGGTTACAATTGTATTGTTTGGAAAATGTTGAAATACTGCCCTTTGGTTATTTCTTCGAAAAGACAATTAACCTTTACAGAGAAGTAAGCTCCAGCTTAGCGGTTCTGAATTCACATGTGTTTTAAATAGTATAATTAGACAAACCTTTGTGTCACAAACTACTGTTGCAGTTTCTATTTGTATAATGTTTAAAAAAAAAAGTATTTTATAGATAAATGAGAGGATATCACCATTTGGTACCACTGTCTTCATTATACAGTGAGTCATATTTATTGTGCTATAAATAGCAAACATAGCACCTTGCATAAATACGCAGAAGAATGGAGCACGATAGAGGCTACCAGAAAAGGGGTTAATACAGAGCAGAGTATGGTAGGGTTCACATGTAGGGTCGTCAGACCTCTGAAGAATGCAACACACAAAACTCTGCAAACTAATAGGGTTTTTTAAGGCAATATTTTAGCAGGATAATTAAACCAGTCACCCATCCAAGACCATGATTGAAGCTGCATCAACTTGGTCCCCACCCATTACTCGATGGAGCCCAACTAACATTCACAGACACTAAAGAGATTTATGGATATAGAAGCCACAATGTTTTTTTAAGTAAAAGCAGAGTGTGAGACGTATTTCATAGGATAATAACATGAACATTACACTTTAATGCCATTCCTCTCATATTCCTTCACTCACCTTTCTTAGTCCCTTTCCTGCAAGACTAGGGTGGCTGGTCCTTCCCAAAAAGGGGCATTTTTACCTCTTGTGTAATCCACCACAAATCCCTCTAGATTGTAAACTGGTTTGAGCAGGGCCCTCCTTACCCCTTGCTTCCGTAAGTCCATTTTTTATGTTATATGCTATTTGTTATGTCCTGTCTACCCATTGTTCAGCACATTGTAATGGAAATGTAAACCATAAAGCTTTAGACTTTGATGTTGCTTTAACACAGGGATGAACTTTTACTAATCTGTAGGGAATACAGTTACCCATGAAATAGATATATGGGTGCAGCTTTGGTAGAATACCCCCTGATGCAAGTCTTGTTTGGTTGGCACACATTCTACTATTACTAGTAGCCTAGCCCTAGGATCGTTCTGTACACCATGAGTCAGATACATCTTTCAAGTGGATACTAATAACCATGATGGATAGATGGAGTAGTAGGAAAACCAAAGATGATTCAGAAAAGCGAGGGGAGCAACCCGTGTAAGTTCACTGATATATCTACACAAATCACTATTACGTCAATACTACTCCTTCAGATAACATCACCAGAATCCCCACATAAATGATACACTAAACAAACTTGTTCATGCATGTGACATTATATAATATTTTATATATACAGCATATATATAGACGGAATATATATATATATATATATATATTTATATATATATATATATATATTACACAGGGGTTGACACATTTTGTCTATATCTAGTAACTACACACAGTCACTTACACACAAACATACATACACACACAGTCGCATAACCAGTTATGGTTGCCCAGGACAGAATACAATTTTGCACCTTGCCCCTGTCCATCTGGTTGTAAGGCATCAGCCACATGCCCATACACACACATATACACATAGACCGCCCTTGCAAACAGCTGTCCATACGTACACCTACTGCCCTTACACAAGCTTGCCCATACACACAAACATACACTGCCCTTACACACACGGTATACTGCACTTACAGATGTCTGCCCATACATACACACATAAACTAACCTTGCACTCATATCCACACAATTTTTCTGAGCTCCCTATTGACTGCATTTATAATATCTGTGTGAAAATCTGGAATATCTCAACATTATAAGCTATAATTATATCCTTCAATCTATTTCTGAATTATTCCTGGAATTGATCAGTGCTATTTAAGTAAGCCAATGGCATATACACTATTTTAGTAACTTGATTTAGAACACACTTTAATCTCAATTATAACGGCAAACTAAATAAACTGCCGGATGTCTAGAGTACATTGATGTCTCAAGAACAAACAGAGATAAAATTTCCACGCTGATTGGAACAAAGAAGCAACATAATTCTGTAAGCTTCTAGAGGATGGGGCTTTGTCCTGAGACTGGATGATATGATCTGTAGCTACATGTCTGAGAGTCTGCAAAGAATTATCATTAAAAAGAACTTGTGTTTTTTAAACACATCTCATCTTGTTAAAGGGACAGTCTACTATGCCATGCATACACAGAAAAAAGGTTGCAATGCAGCACTCAGAGGCTTGAGAAAGACCCGTGTGTCGAAACGTTGCCTGCGTGAAATAAACTCACCTTATCATTTGAGTGCTGAGCCTCTGTTTCTTTATTTTGGATTTACTATCCCATGCAGACCCACCAATGAACAGAAGCAGCAGAGCACCACACATCCCATGGTCCAGTTAAATGCACCACTATTGGCAGCCTGAGGCAACCAATTAGAGTCCAGAGTGCGTTCAGTGGAGGCTCTTCCTGCACATTTGTGCAGGGGGTCTAGTGAGACCACTTGGAACTCTCATTGCAAGAGGTTCATTGCATAGGGCCAATTCTACAGA
This sequence comes from Spea multiplicata, assembly GCA_009364415.1. Taxonomy (NCBI): domain Eukaryota; kingdom Metazoa; phylum Chordata; class Amphibia; order Anura; family Pelobatidae; genus Spea; species Spea multiplicata. The sequence goes on along the minus strand of VKOC01020179.1, from coordinate 1,616 downwards.
ATCAATTCGAAGGCATCACACAGCTGTCATATGCCATCATTAATGTTGCCATATCTGTTGTTAGAGTCCATACTATGGCTTGAGCATGCGCGTAGGAACCCCTAAAAATTTTGGGGGGGATAACATTCTCTTTAATCCTGCCCCTAAGTCTGTGTTTCTCGAAGCAATTTGAGCCTCACGGTGAGCTGTAGTTTTTACTGCTTGTGTTACCATGGTAACATGCAAACCAAGCAGTAACAGGAACAGAATCCTCGTGGTGATACAGCCCAGTGAAGTGCAGAGCATTGTAAATTCAATTGCTTCACTGCCTGCTGCCTCCCCTTTCCACCCTCCCCGGTTCCTACGCCCATGGGCTAGAGTGCCACTTTAAGCTAAACCCTGCATACATTGGTGAAATGAATTTAAAGAAATCTGAATTTGCGCCACATTACGTAGTACCACTCTCTGTATGGAATAAAACATCGGTATTAATTCTGATCAATCTACTCATCGCTGTCCCTATTTACCAATTACTACATTTGTAGTAGTCAAGTATATATTACATAGGGATTTGTTTTAGAATAGTTGATCCAGGCACTGCATATTGGTTTTACCGCAACGCCCATAACCTATGCTCACACGTGAAGGAAAACTACATGCACCGTATTTACTCGATTGTAAGAAAAGGTTTTTTTCCCCAGAGCAAATGGAAAATAGCCCTCGTCTTATATTCAAGGCCGTCTTATACTCAGACCTCAAAATAAAGGTCTGACTACAAGACTAAGATCCAAATTCCCTGCAGCGTTACAGGGGACCTGGATTCTCCTCTCTGGTAATCTCCACTGTTGCCATCACTTCCGCCGGGGCTTCTTCTTTTTTTCCTAAATTAATATTCAAAGTTTTGGGGGTCGTCTTTTAATCGAGATAATACGGTATATATAATTTATTCATTTTTATAATTATAAACCCACCTATCATATACCTCAAGCACTCCCCCTGTCACCCACGCTACTTTTCTGGGGGCATTCCTATTCCCCCTCCCATTTAGGGTCAATTATCCAAATTCAGGCCGGATCATGGTGCCCTTTCTCATATATTTCTAGAAAACAAGGTAAAGGACATATTACTTCCGAGTTTAACGAAATGTATATCGGCCATCAGATGTACTTCCTAGATGTGTTATCTCGTTTCCAAACTTTAATGATGACATTTGGGAATATTTTTTACATGGTTTATAATGTAAAACCGTACAGATCTGAGTCAACGCTTAAGATTATTATATCATTTGAATACAAAATTCATTAAGTGAAACAAAATGAATGGAATGTTTTGAAGGAATAAATTAATATCCAGAAAACGCTCCAGGATTAGCCATAAGTAAATGTAATAGAGTTAAAGAATATTTACCGCATATAAAGTACAACTATTTCCTTTCTGACTAATGCTACACTAAAACATAAATTTAACTAGCAGATTAATGCTATGGTTTGTGTGCCAGACAGCCTCGCCAAAAAGAACGCATATTAAAGTACTTTGTGAGTATGTTGATAGGCATTGTTTAACCCCTTCACGACCTTTGCCGGTTCAGGACCGTCATAACAAGAAGGTCACTAAACGACCTTTGACGGTCCTGAACC
>VKOC01020178.1:0-65660 GCA_009364415.1 Spea multiplicata | reverse complement strand
CTTCCAAGTGGGCTCCCTGCCTTACGTGTCCTTCCAAGTGGGCTCCCTGCCTTTCGTGCCCTTCCAAGTGGGCTTCCTGCCAAAAGACTTACTACTGGTATTTATTTAGCCTGCCATACGTCCGGTTTCTTGCTTACAGACTGTATAACCCTTATTTGCTTGTCCTGTCATATACATACAATACATTGCATTACCTAGATTTCTGCTTGTGGTGTCTTTGTTTGTATAATCATGCATCGTGGGTTACAGACTGAACCCCAAGTATCCCCTGCACATGGGCTCCTACCCGACCTGAGTCCTGACAGTTCCATACTCGCATTGCTTCCTGGACTCAATTGACATCAACAATGTCCCAAACTGGACATGCACGCAGGGTGATGTCAAAATTTCAGGTTGAAAAACTAAATTGTGCCTTTTCTTAAACGTGCCCTTTTAATCCCTCCAAACAACCTGACAAACCTATGCATGGGTGGTATCGCTGTACTCAGGAGATGTTGCTGAACACATATTGTGTATTGTTTGGCAGTGACATATACCAAGAGCTCTAAATTATCTAAACAGCAGACTATCAAAATGGATGCTAAAATACTTTTTTTTTTAAATTTCTCCTCATTTTATATGGATTTTTAATAGTAAAGTGTAGATTATATATTGATATGTATCTGGTATCTAAAGAAATCCTAACTGTCCTTTTAGAAACAACATATAACTTGTATGGGTATGTGAAATAACAGAGAAGAAAATTACATTTAAGAAACCACATATCAAAAAAACACGCGGAACATGTGGTCTGGTCATTGACCCTGGAAAATCCAAGGTCCAAAAGGGGCTAATTGTTAATTTTTGTTATAGAGACACATTATAATTCCTTACTACACTTAATCTGTCTAATGGTCACCATCACCTGCAGAGCACATGGCCCCATGTGTAAATGCCTTGGTTTGATTTTGCGTAATGACTAACGTGCCTATTAAACTGAACTTCAATAGTGAACGAAATTGCTCTTGATAACAGAGAGAATTCATTTCAAAGGAAAACCACAATTGTAGAACCTGTTAACAATTATATAAAACATGCTACCAGGGGATGCTTAATTGGCAGCTGCCATTTTACATTAACCATATGCGAGTGAGGAAAAAAAGTATAAATTGAATACATGTGTTTCGATTTAGGAATAAGGCAGGTTTTATTTGTACGTCTTATAGTTAACAACGGACTCCTAATAAATCTATCATATAAAAAGTGCTTTTTGTAGAACTAAAATCTAATAGTTTATCCAGGAAAGCTGCTTTTCTTTGAGAAATGCAGTGTTTCTTAAAACAGCCTTCAGAGTCCTCTGGTGACACTCAGTTATAACATGCTCATATTTGCCACATTCTGTTTTAGGATACTTTTGGGATACTTTTGTTGTAGGGATTTGGTTAAATGCCGGACTAAAACAAGATTTTTAATGTGACTTTGAGATCTATTTTCATTGTTTATTGAAAGGGGTTTTAAAGAAGAGTATCGATAGTGTATTGAGTTATTGAATTCAGGTGTGTCACTCATTGCCACAGGAGTATAAAATAAAGCACCTAGCCATGCAGTATGCATTTACAAAGATTTGTAAAAACATAAGTCGTTCTGAAGAGCACAGTGAATTCAGGCGTGGTACTGTGAAAGGATGCCACCTTTCCAAAGTCAGGTCATGAAATTTTATCCCTGATAGATATTCCATGGTTAACTGTAAGTGGTATTATTAAAAAGTGTCAGCTGTTTAGGAACAGCAGCAACTCAGTGACAAAGCAGAAGACCACGTAAAGTCACACAGCAGGGTCACTGAGTGCTGAGGTGCATGGTACGTAAAAGTTGCTGATTCCATAGCTGAATAGTTCTAAACTATTAATATAAGCACAAAAACTGTTTGTCAGGGGCTTCTTGGAATATGTTTCCATGGCCGAGCGGCTGCATGCAAACCTGAGAGACCTGTGCACCTTCCCACAGATGAAATACAGATACCAGGCTCACACTTACACCACAAAATCAATGGCTGCTTTACATGCAAATCGTCTAACATGGTGTACCTCAACATGTGTGCTAAATGCCCAACAGCGATGTACGTGGGGGAAACAGGCCAAGCATTGCACAAACGGTTTAATTCCCACAGACATACCATCAAACAGAAAAAAATAGATACACCTGTCAGCCTGGACACAGCATTCAGGATGTGAAGCTGTTAGTACTGATGGGATTGTTCTGCAGCCAGAGGGAGAGAAAAATATGGGAGGTCAAACTAATCTGCCGGTTTAATACCCTACTCACTGGCCTCAACAGAGACAGAGAATTCATCTCCCATTATAACATTACAAACCATTAATCCTCTCACCAGGATCCAAATAACTACAAACAACTTATTCCTGTGAGCATTTGACACCTTCATGGATCTGGCATATGTCAAATGGTTTTATGGCCCCTCTAACCAGGGAGTAAACTGACCAAAGATGCTCTGACTGAAACATATCTGTCCATTAGATCTCTGCTAGTCCGGTTAATTTGCTGCTGAGCAAATTCCTCCATACCTCTGGGTTTATTTAAAGTTTTTGTTAACGTGTGAATTGTGCTTTTGTATTTAGAGAATTCTGTTTTAACTTCATTAATACCTGAGGAAGGGACCTAACAACTTGGTCTCGAAAGCTTGCAATTAAACTTTCAGTTAGCCAATAAATTATATCATTTTAACTATACTTTGCCACATCCATGCTCACATCCATACGTATATACAAACACATATACATACATTCTCGGCTGCTTGCACACTGTTGTCCTGTGCACACCATTTCATATATAATATAAGGGAAAAATGTTTCATACATTTGGCTCTCTTCCAAAGTAAAAGGTCACTTCACTATTCTAATACTATTGGATCTCTCTGCTGCTTTTAATACTGTTGATCACCACCTTCTTCTAGACTCACTAGCTTCTATAGGCTTTCAAGATACAGCTCTCTCCTAGATCTCCTCATATCTGTCTAACCGTTCCTTCTCTGTCAACTTCTCTGGCAAGACATCATCTCTTGGCAAACTAATCAACTCATTTGGCCTCCAGTATCATCTATATGCAGATGATACCCAAATCTACCTGTCTTCTCCTGATCTCTCTCCATCTCTCATGTCCCGGATCACCAGCTGCTTGTCTGCTATTTCTTCATGGATGTCACAACACTACCTGAAACTTAATCTTTCTAAAACTGAACTCATTATCTTCCCTACCTCCATCTCCACTCCACTACCTGAATTCTCTATCACCATTAACAACACGACTATCTCTCCTACTAACCAGGCCCGATGCCTTGGGGTCATCCTTGACGCAAACCTCTCCTTCATCCCTCACATTCAGTCCCTCACCAGATCCTGCTGCTTGCACCTAAAAAACATCTCTCGTATCCGCCCATTCCTCACCCAAGAATCCACATACCTCGGAATCTACTCCCAAAGAACCTTCCACATTCACCCTGCCTCCCACCATTCAAGAAACATCTCAAACCCACTTCTTAGCTGCTAGAACTTCCTTGTCATTGATACAACCACCACACTACCTCTCAACTTTTCTCTGTGCCTTATGTTTGTCACCCCATTCCCTCAAGATTGTAAGCTTGCGAGCAGGGCTCTCTCCACCTATCATATCAGTTTGTCTTAGTCTGTCAATTCTTGTCTTGTCATACCCCTTGAATTTATGTATTGTAATAAGAGCTGCGTAAACTGTTGGCCCTATATAAATAAAAAATAATAATAATAATAATAATACAGAGACACAGTTATAATCTGGTAGTAGATGCATTTTAAGTTGGTGGGATAAAGATATTTTGATGATGGTGATGTTTCTGCCGCTTTTTGACACAGCCTCAATGATTTATCAAAATCAGCTATAGCTAGTAGTTCATTTATTTAGTCATGGTGACTGCGCTGCTTTATAATACCTGTACTTTTATTTCCAACAATGAACATATAGGGCTTTTTCAAGGCATCCTAACTGTGATGCATTCTAAATATTAATACATTTACTAGCATTAGAGTTCAATGCTGAACATCTGCTACATTTTGGGTCACTCCTCTGTGTTATATGAGGTCAGGTGTCAGATGCAGTTACATCAGTTTGTTCTTGGTATTATATAAACACAAGTCCAGACTCTCTGTAGCAAACCAATATCCAGCGAAAGGGTTTTTAAGTAAATGTAGTGGCATCCATTATGCATTTACAGAAACCTGTTCATTTAAAAGAGTAAATGTGTATGTGTCTTGACAGAAGGGCTTTAGATCAAAATACAATTTTATTAAAGTACAAAAGGCATTACATGCTGTTTTAAAAGGCAAATAACTTTGCAGTCATTATATTTTCTATTTGTTCTATGTGCAATCTTGCAAATGATTTATACATTAATAAAGCATGTTATCTTTTGCAAATGTCTTGAGGAATACTGTTCCTCTTAATTGAACTGAGATTTCCACCATACTTAAAGAAGAAACAATTCTCTTTCCCTGTGAATGATTTTGACGGTTCCCTGCATGGCGTTTCAAATACTGCATGTTACATGCCTACTTTTGTGCATATCAGGAGGAGTTGAAATGATTGCTTTGACACTTTGAAGCTTGAGTTTATTTACATGTGACATTATGCTTATGTCAGCATGATTTGCCTTGACATCTGCTTTCAAAATGTTATCAGCAGGTGCTGTAAAAGGTTCATGCAATAAAAAGTAATAATTTGTGTAAACAGTGTGCCTATAATTGAGCAAGGCTAGTACTTGCTTTATTACCTCATATACATTTTTCCTTTATTAAGAGAAATGAGTTAAACCATTATATATGACTTTATCACCACAAATGAACTCATATTTAGTGTAGTGTTGTACAACCCTTGTCTTGGTCTGTAGTTTTTAAACAATATCGTCTACCTGTGATTCTCAAGAATGTCATGCACCACTGTCACTTACCCCTGTGTACTATAGCGTTGTCTAGAAAAAACATATATAAATCCTGCAACACATTTGTCCACAAATGATTACATCATTCTATACATAGCTTTTCAACCAAAGGAAAGTTGAAACAAACACAAGAAAGACAATGGACCAAAACCAACTGGTTCCTAGATGATATGAGAGTTTTAAAATTATAGACTAAAATATGTATGATTGTGATGTTTGAGTACCCCAAGTTAGCATCAGAAAATATTATAGGCATCAACAGTGCTACTTCAGGGCTGTCACACAAAGTAACCTACTCACCTGAAAACACTCTGTGTTCTTCAAACAGGAGGTGGATTTCCCAACACAACCCACTTTCCCATCTACTTCCCGCACACTTAAGGCTTTCTGGGGCTAACCCCACCCTTATGTATGGATAGCCATGTCCCACATATGTCTAGCCTTCCCCGTTCACTAAGCAGCTCCCTCATAAGAGGGAGAGCTAATAGTAGTCTACCCTGGGAAGTTCCAAGTAAGGTGACCCACTCTACTACATTGGACTTCTGGCCAAGTGACGTTCCCTCCAGGGGCCACAGCAAACATTTGTGCTTATACCCCATATTATGAATTCAGTACAAATTCAAAGTAATTTGGTACCCCATCCAGGGCCTAATAGCATGTTACTGCATCTCATTTGGAGAAATAAAACTTGGAAATGTATAATTTTATATTCATAATGAATTGATTGAGGTGGATCTGATAACTTAGAAACACTGTTATGCAGAAACACATGGTAATGCAGAAAATATTGAAACAATATATAACGTTACACATAGATATAAAATACATCACTAAACAAAAGAGTTTTTTTTAACTGAAAAGTTGCTCCAGAGATGAGGCAGCACTCATGTATCATTGTTAATAACCAAACCAAACAAAAAGGGGTAAATGTTTACTTCCTACTGGGAGTAAAGTATTTTAATGTAAATCAATTAAATTGTTTAATTTATGCAACCTAAGTTAATTTGTGTTACATTATCATTAAATGTAAATTACTCTGATTCATAATTATAAAACAAGGATGTTGCCAATTCAAATACTGATGCTAAGAATAACGATGCTGTAATCAAAAAGAAGCAAAATACATGTTTGTTTAATGATAACAAAAGAAAAAACCAACAACATTAGTTACAGGTCAAAGATACCTGATGAAGACATTTTAAAAAACACTTCAAAAGCATTTGGGCATGACCTCGTTCTTTAAAAATATATCCCCCATTCGCCCTGTGCCATGCATAGTTTTACTTTGTGACACCCCAACCTGTGTAGGAGACTGTGGGAAAGGAATTATGAATAGTAAGAGATTGCACCTGCATGATCCAAATTGTATTTCTTTGTCACCCTTATTCACCCATCCCTTAGTTTAAGTATTGCTCATTGCTTCTTTTATTGTATCCCTTGAACTACAAGTAACGTCTGTACTTGTTTAATGTAATGCAATGTAAGCCACTTATTCAGGGGTATAACTAGAAACCACAGGGCCCTGGTGCGAAACTTCCTCTCAGACCCTCAACTTTAACAGCTGGTCTGTGCCAACATAGCCCCCAAAATTGCCCCTTGCCCCTCTCCAACATACACTCTGGCACACATATGTAAACACACTTACACAAATTACACATGCTTACTCATACTCATAAACACACGTACACACACTCCATCTCACCCCACTTACATATCCATGCTCACACAGACGTACACAATTACACATCCGTGCTCACACACAATACACATCCGTGCTCACACACACAATTACACATCCATGCTCACACACACAATTACGCATCCATGCTCACACACACAATACACATCTGTGCTCACTCACAATTACACATCCATGCTCACACACACATCCATGCTCACACACACACACAATTACACATCCATGCTCACACACACACACAATTACACATCCATGCTCCTGTCTCCCCATGCCGGTTCAAACTGGTTTAGAAAGGGTCCTTCTGACCTGGACTGGTGGGGTCCAGGTCAGAAGGGCCCTTTATAAATGATTTTGAAGCAATAGAAAGAGACAGGAACAAGGAGTCGCAGGGGTCGCAGTGGGCCCCCTAGAGACACGGGCCTGCAACCCCTTTAGTTACGCCACTGCCCTTATTCCCTGGCATTATGGTATGGCATTACTCTCGGCTTAATAACTTTCTTCGATATCTAATGGTTTTATAAAGATTTTCTTTACTTTTGTCTTTTGAATTTCCTCTTTCCAAGAGAACAAGCAACACAAGACAAACACTTCTGTCTCACTGGAGTCTTTCCAGTGAACTATGGTTATACCTACCATAGTTCACTGAAAAGACTCACGTTACGCATGGGTAAATGACCAGGAGGTCCACAACATTTTTACTCCTCTTGTAAGGTACCATTCAGGTGCTTGTAAAAAACGTATTTGTACCATTACATAACACAAATCCCAATAAGTGAATCCAACTAATACCACCTCTAAAGGTAGTCCAGATCCACAATGCAAAGTATATTTGCTGTGCATGAAATAATGATCTCCTGACAAAGGTTTCAACATATCAGGAGCCTTAGCAACCCTAGGGTTGCTATGTCTCTTTTGTGGAGAAACATTTTTTCGCTACATTTTTTTTCTTATATTTTTTCTGCCTTGAAATCCTGCATGTAAGCAAAAAGTTGATATTATCTTACGTGTTAAAAGGCTATATTTCAGAATAACATATAAAGCATTTCTTGTTCTCAATTGACCTAATTTTATATTAATTTTAACCAAACCTTGTTAACTGTTCTTTATGGACACCACGATATTAGCTTTAAAGTATAATATTAATACAAGACAAAAAAGATTGTTCTAGAATAGTTTTCAAACCATTCATGATTTGTAACCTTCATTATCATCCAAAGCCATCGATAAGAATGATTGGATTACATTTTAGAATATAGAATATACAACTCTACCCAAAATGATGTTTATGGCAATGACATGATCACTAAAGTAGCCAGCTGATTTGTTTTGTATCAATCTAAACCACTTATCTCCATGACAATAACAGACCAAATTGGATGATCACCTAATTAAAACTCTGCCTTTGAAGACATCAAACGTGTCAGTTGTTCGATTACCTGCTGATTAGAGGAATTCTAACAATGAACTTTGTAAATGATCTAGAAGCTTGCATCCCTTATAGAAGAGGTTTGGATGCAGTTTACAAGACACAGACCACAACAAAACTAAAACAAGCTTCCGAAACTATGTACGATGCTTTGCAGAATCATATTTATTGTTTCATTAGTTTTTTCATATAATCAAAGATTCTTGCAGAAGAGATTTTTCTTTCCTTGGGGATAGAGAGGAGTGAAAAAAAAGTGTTTCGTGAGTTTAGTTCTAATGACTCATATAATGCTAAAGAACACAGACAGATTCAGGAAATTATATTAGCTTTATACTTGCTCTGGCTGATTCATACCTTCCTACATCAAGTCAAAATGAGATAGCTGCCACAGAATACGTGGGTGTAGTTTTTATTCAGAGGATAATAGCCCTGCACAGGAAGTATTTTTAGAACAATTGGCCTAGAAAAAAAATGTTCTTTTGTTATTTAACATTATAAATGGGAAATTTAAACCCTGATTAATGTTGATTGTGACTAAGGCGAAAGGTAACATGAAAATAAAGATAAAAAAGGTTTAAATTTGAGGTCATGGCCATTTTTTTTTACCACTAAAGTAGATCAGATTTGCTTTATTACCAATATATTTAACTGGGGCGTGTTGGCCCTAGAGCCATGAATGTATGTATGTTTGAGTGAGAGTATATGTATACGTGTGTAAGTGTGTGTGAGCATGAATGTGTACATGTAAGTATGTGTGAGCATAAAAGTGTATGTCTAAGTATGTGAGAATGAATGTATATGTGCCTGAGATGTGGTGTGTAAGTATGTGTAAGCGTGTGTGTGTGTGTGCTAGATGAATTTACTGAAGCCAGCTAGAGTATCCAAAAAGCACACACCTGCTCTCAGGTGAGCCCCGCGGGCGACTTCATGACATCATCCCATACATTTTGTTGATCCATTGTTTTTTTGTTAATCCCAGTCCGGCCTTAACCTAGTGGATTTCTAATGATTGCATCTAGATAAAGTGTAAAACTCATAAATGCAAGAGTGCTGTATCCAGTGTTTAGGGTATATTTATTATAATGATATTATTTCCTTGAAAGGAATATCATCACTGATATTCTCAGAAAATACAGAACAGACTTTGCACTATTTTGTTAGTTTCTTATTATCCAGGTAGCATCTTGGAACATGTTGTTAAGGGAGAGTTAACTATGCAGTATTTATCTACAAGCTATCATGATGTTGCTGGGCAACAAGGAAAGTGTTTTAAATTGTGGTATATCATTTTAACAAGGAGATATGAAGTGCATGCTCCAGATCTCTACTGTGTGCAATCTGTTGTTTCTAGCAAAGGAACTAAAATGCTTCCATTTGAGTTTTTCTTTCTATACTAAAAATTATTCCAATAGGGCAAAGCAGTTATGGAACATGCAAAAACAACATTTTAGTTTTAAAAAAAAACATAGGGGAAAATGATACTAACTAAACTGAAATGGGAAGCTCAATTTAAAATATATGCTGTGTAGACCCTATGGTGTCATGTCTTTTTGATAGGCATGTCTTTTTTTTAGGCAGTAAGGCTCCTCCTGTACATTACTTGTATGCAATTGCATACACATTCTTGATACATTTCGTCTACCTTGCTCTTTCTATGTATATGTCTCATGGTGGCATTGTGTGAACACCTTTACATATGTGGCACTTGTGTGTTATTCTCTTTATGAGCCATTGAGCCTCGGAGATGGAATACAGGGAAGGTGCAAGGCCTGCATGACAGAGCAAGGCTGTCCTTAAAGGATGTTAAGAGGGAAGGGTTTTAGTGGTGGTGGGAAATGAGTAGTTGGGTAAAGGAGAGGAATAAGGATTTTATGGGTAAAGCAATATCTCAAATAGGGAACTAATGGAGCAAGGTGGTCTCTTCTAACCTTTCCCACAACTGTGTAAACTGCTGAGCTGGTGGAAGTTTCACGTGGCAACGGTGGAGCTTTTGTGTATGGCTCTACTTCGAGCATCTGGATCAGTTGCCATACAATCCCCTTCTTCGATCCCCACCTGTGACCCTGAGTTTTGAATAGGTTCTGTAGTAAGGGCATTTGCCAGCTGAGCTTTCTCAATAGCGTATTGAGAAATGTATGTATTGTGTAATATACCTCCTGTGATCAGGCAGTGCAGTTGGTGAGCAAAGAATGATTAGGGACACCCCATGCAACAAGTCGACATTCCATTTCTCACTGGTGCATCCTTCCTGTTTCTACCTGTTAGGATGCAAATGTCAGGGCAAATATATGTGGGTTTATGTTTTTAAGGGGTGTTTGATTTCTTGTTAATGGAGTTATTAAGCCTGTAGGTGTGGGACAAGTTTTTGCCAGACTATAATTGCTCGTCCTGTTTAATTCCTCTCATAGTGTCAAATGCAGAGTTGGATTTGGTGACAAAGGGTTAGTTTTGAGGCATATTTTGCAGATCGATAGTGCATCTCAGTAGGCTGGGTATAATACACAAGATGGATGCGCATTTTTATTCCAGTTTCCCCTATGTGAGCATCATGTACCTTTGCCGTTATCGCCATCTTTGTTTTCTGTATCAATACCACAACGTGTTTTATCTGTCATAATCAAAATAATCAAATCCATTCACACAAGGGTTTTGGGAATATGTGGTAAATTATTCGGATGGGATTAACAGAAGGAGCAAATAAGAGAAATGGGAGAGAACAAAGGTCAATGGGGCATTGCATGGTTTGTTTCTTATGCAATAAGAAGCACATTAGGGGAGAGTTGCACTGGAATACAGTTACATTGTGTTTTAAATTCAATTTTAAACTAGAAATCCCATAAATCCACGAGTCCAATAAATGTAATTTATCTGCAGAGCTGGAGGCTGACATTTTTGTCATGTGATATTTTGGGTGCCTTAGCTTGCACCACACTGACCTGATTCTTTATGGTAATGCTAAGGAAGTTCTGCTCAATTATTTCCTCTTTATAGATGATTAATCCTGAGCCTAGTGTTTACCACAGGCAGTATGATAATGTCTGTTTGTCTAGAAGATAGGACTGAGAATGCATACACACAAGAAATAACACCACACAACCAAGTGACTACATAAGGTACATTAATTTAATTTGTTTCTACTAAATCTTAGAGAAAAAAAAACAGAATAACCTTGTATACTAAAGTCATTATTATCCAATAGCACTTTTTAAAAGTTATTCTTTTGTTTCTAGCGCTTTGCATTGAAATGGTTAATGACACATAATAGCTTGTCAGATTATAAAATGGTTACACTGATTAGTTTACCTAGTTTTGAAAGACTGTATTTAGTCACACTAAATGTCAAATTACCCACATATCATTACCAAGAACATTTTGACAATTAACATTTACCTAATTATTCTGTAAATGTTTTTAGTTCTACATTTATGACCAATTCCCCAAACAACAAAAGGGAGAGCAGAGACATAAAAAAAACCTTAAAAAATCTAAAAGTACTAAATAAAGTCCAAGTCCCTGAGGAACAGGGCCCATACCCCACTGGAGCCAGCTCAAGGGGCAAAGAAGCAGGCAACAATAATTAAGTAGCCTCTGCTCTACTTGGTTCCCATTACTATTTAAAAAAAGGAGTGAAGGATGAGACAACACACTTCTATTTTGAAGGCAAAACATCTGGCCATATCATGAAACCCTTATGAATGTATTCTACTTCTGTCTAGGAAAGAGAGAACACACTCAAAAATGTATCCTTATGATTGTTGAATGAAATTGGCCAATCCTATTAGCTACACAATGACATTAGTATCTTAACCTAAACATGTTGATTATATAGGTCACCAATGCATCATTACTTGATGCTTGGACACTTCAAATAACCCGTCAGTAGAAGCAATGGTGCACTTTCAGTAATGTCCAGTAGCCCAAACAGTTATTACGACAACTGCTAGTAAGCATAGCAGCCCTACCAGAGGAGATTGTCAACAAGGAGTCTGATAATGCTGTTCTGGCAGATGGCCAGTTGGGAAACAATATACTGTAGTTTGCAGTTCCACTTGTGTCTTATAGAAAGAACCCTTGGAGTGTGACCATCTGTGGAAACTACCTAATAACTGATACAAGCAGTTCCCATAAAGCCAATTCATCTTTTCACATACAAGTACATAGTAGTGAACTGGTTTATAGTTAACACTTATGTTGACAAGATGTGACAACATTTTACACACACAGAAAAATACTTGAGATTAGTACTGTAAATGTGTTATTTTTTGTTCAGCGTTCTGAAATGAACATGTTCAGACATGCAAGATAAGGATTTTCTGATAGAGAGGGTCAAGCTACACAGGTACTGTAAGTAGTTATTTATTGTGGCAATGTATATTCTGTCTGATACAGGGTTCCAGGGGGACAGATGAAGGGTGCTGCTTAAGGCAGTTGGATTATAAAACAGGTTCAGACAACATGAGGAAGTGGGTCAATTGATTTCCAGACATCTAAACTTTCCAGGTCATGGTATTGCTGGCTTGTGCAACTGTGGGGAAAATAAGTCTGTTTTCTTGTTTTCCTTTATAGTTTGTTTCCATGGACACAGTTCGGAGGTTTCAAAATCTGGAACCTTTCTTAATGCCGTTCTTGGATCTGCTGTACTAGCAGCTTCTGGTAATAAGCTGAAATTATTTGGCAGAAACAAGCACAATAATTAAAAAAAAACCTAAATAAATAAGCCTTTTTTATAAATCTGAATTTAACAGTGTGAACAAACTAATGACTGCTGATTTATGGCTTTACTAGTACTTAGCGGAATATTTCCTTAAGGTTTTAGTAAACATTCTGCCAATAACACTGTTCTCTAAGACTGCTTTCCATAATCTCATTGTGAATAGTGTGAACTAAAATCGCACTGAGAAGCTGGGGCTATAATTGGTAGTCAGTGAATAAATTGCTATAAATTATACTTTCTGATATCTGGAGAGATTTTCCACGTAATCATCTTCTTTTCAAAATGATTGTTTTAATTGATATACAGACTGATGATTAGACTTGTGCAATCGGATTTGTACAAACTTTATTTTTAACAAATTATGACAATTTTGTGCATTCGTACAAATCTCTGATATAAGAAGGGTCTTAAACAAAACAAACCAAAACAAATGTCAAATTTTATTTAGATTCGTTCACTTGTTTGCCATGTTTTGGCCCCATTGCAATCCATTTTGGCCCTCTTTAATGAGGTAAAGTGGGAGGGAGTGTGTGTAAGAGGGGACATATAAATGATAGAAAGGTTATAGTAGTCAAAATAATTGGGAATGTCTTATTGATGGTTATAGCTGTGAATTATGGGTACAACAGCCTGTGAGGTTTATTCATTCCTTATATTCTGCTATTAATGCTGATTTCAGTCGAATTATAGTCTAAAGTCTAAAAAGAAAAACAGTATGTTGTATGTATATATAAGTGCTGTATTTATATGATATATATATATACTTTTTCTTTCAGTGGTACTGCTCTCAGACTCTTTTGCCACCGGAATTAAGAGAAAATCTTTAAATCCAAGTGACTGTAATACCAGCAGCACAATACTCCAACAAATGAAAATTAGGAGTGCTTTAAAGTGATTTGGATTCCAAGATAGATTTTTATTTCCTCTATCAGTCAGCCTGTGTTGCTTTATATAATACATTCTCTGTTCACTTGATAGTTCATGAATTTCTCACACTTGCTCAATTAAAAGATCACTAAGCGCTTTGTGTTTTTCTCACGCTGAGCTTACCATCTATTCTTTAATACATAAGTCCTTCTTATACTCAAAAGCCACTTCTTATGATATATATTATTATATTATATATGAATGGAAATTTATACATTTGTCTAGGTACAAAGTTAGAGAATAGTATAACGAATAAACATTAACCCTTTCAGTGCCAACCACACCCATTGCTGTTGTGTAATAGGGATGCTGATTGGCCTTCTGAGCCAACTAGCAGCCGTCTCCTATCAGTGCAAGCCTGTAAAGTATAATCCCTTCTTTACCAACCATATACTAAATATATATAGTATACTGTTAATGTAAAACCTGGACCTTTTTATGTTTTATATATATATATATAGAAAGAGTATTGCTTCAGACCTGATGAAGAGAGGATAACTCTCGAAAGCTTGTCTTTTAAATATTATGTTAGTTCAATGAAAAAGGTATCACCGCATACTCTGCAATATCATATATTTATATATTGATGTAAAGTCCTCACCCTCTTTGTCAAATATATGTGGTTGTGCGTACATTCAAATTGCTTTATGTTTGAACACTAGCACACATTCAAAAATAAAAAAAGAGGAAAACTCTGTTCCTGTAAATTTACATGTCTATTAACATAATCTCATTAATTTATTATCACTAGGGCCCACCCATATCACCAGGTTTTGTCACCAATTGTATAGTGCATGTATAACCTCCTTTTAAGTGAACTTAGATGGTATATTACATATAGAAGGCCTTTCCTTTAAATGTAAGAACATCATATCTCATTGAATAAATATACATGTTAATGGCATGGTCAGAACTTGATGCCAAAGCCTATGTTCTGTGTATACCTTGATCTCACAATGGTGGCTTTTCCTGTGTATTGAATGTCCTTTGCACGTCTTTCTTATGGGTCTCAAAGAAAACAAAACTCTGCAAGAAATATCCACTTGATATTGTGGAACCAAGTTTAGTCTCTTCCTCAAAGTTCTTATTTATAAATTATTAATTTAATGAATTTACTACTGATTTATCAAGAGGCATGTGTAAGACTGAAACTACACATATTTTGTATTGGGGTTTTTTTTTTATCACAGACCAAAATGTTTCCCTTAACCCCCTATATAAAATAGGGGTGTGTATCCTATGTTTAGTGTTTAAATATTACTTTAAAATCTAATTTATAACAACTCACTAATTGTTTGGCATTGACATTAAACCCATGGTTGGTATTTGCCACTTATAAGTAAATCTAATAATTTGTAAACATGAAAGCTACTAGTTGAACATGGAATATTGTTTTTCATTTTTTTTATACCTTGTAAAGCTGAAAGGTAGAATGTCTAGGTTGTTAAAGTCCTTGTTTCAAGAGCACACAAGCCATGAGTAAGCTACTGAAAAGCATAAGGCAGTCTGTTTGCTCCTTTGTGATATAGTCTGAAAATGTCATGCATTAAGATTTCATGAAGCACATTCACTTGGCTAATGTAAGGGTGCTCATCTTTACTAGAGTAGTAGAGTGGAAAATAACATAGAATGGTTTTACTTTTAATCCTTTATTTAAGAAAAAATGTACTCATCATACAATATGGTATGTTTTATCATAACTGTTTAATGTTAAAAAATAGGTACTAAAATAAATAGTTGAAAATGCAAGGAAATGTGAAATATGTAAATTAAATTAAAATATATTGTCTCAAAAATTAGGGATAGCAAGTCATGTGTTGTATATAAAAGTCCTCTACTTCAAAGATAATAGAAGATAGGTCACATACACAGCTACATACACAAGAATCTATAATATTGGCTTTAATGGACAAAATAAAAGTCTTCAAAAAAACTTTTTAGAAGATAGGTCTCAAAAATTGTCCTTTTTGAGAGTCGGACAAGATTATCTTAAGGTTTTGAACTACTGCAGCTCTACCTTCAGAGGGCCTACAACAATAGAAACATTTAAATTCAGTACAGTACAGGAGGAAAGCTTAATTCAGAAGGGGAATGTTAGAGCAGGGGTCTAAAATTGCAAGGATCAGAGGTGCTTAGATGGAAGGAAGTTTTAAGGAAGTTGACAGAGATGATGGGAAATAAGTGGCACAGTCTTCCAGCAGAAGTGGTAGACACTAATACAGTGAGGGACTGTAAGCATACATGGGATAAAGCTGTCCAAAATCTAAAACAAGTATTTACATTAGAAAAAGATGGGCAGACTATATGAGCCTAAACATATCCTGTTGGATGTCACTGTCAAGAATGTAACCATTTATTAATGATAATAGGTTCCATCAGAATGTGAGGGAAACAAATCTGAAATATCTTTAATTCAAAACAAAGAAAAACAAAGATTTTTTTGAGGACAAAATCAGTGGGGATAACCTTTCAGTGCCCAATCACTGCTCCATTGCTTTCCACCATAATATTGTATTGTTTAAATAATTTTTTTGATAACGTTCCTAAACCTTGGAAGAGCAGAACTGTTAACACATTTGTAGCACTTACAAATATTACAAATTGGAATGGTTCTTATAATTGACTTAGTGAGAACAAGGCCCCAAACCTTTGCCCTTATGCCTATGCATGTTATTCCACCAAAACACATAATTTAATTTTACAGTCTTTGTGTATTAAGTACTACAATCTGTCCAAAAATGGGCCATCAAACAACCTATTCACTTTCTGATTATAGCCATCATCCAGCAACTAATTTCTATCCCTACTCTTAGCTCCTTAATAATACTTTTCAACAGTGACACATTTGTTATAATTGTTCCTTAACCTCTCTCACATGCCCTTCGAACGTCTCCAAGTTTTAACAATTTCTTATAACAAAAATTTAGTCGCCTACCCCATATCCTCTGTGATAACTAGAGGTCAATAATAATTTTTACGCTGCTGACTTATGGTTTGAGATTCAACTACTCAACCCAACACCTAATAGGGATTGTGGGTCTGGACTGTGGCCAGTAAAAAAAACATATATTGAAAAGAAAACAACTTATTCTAAGAGATTATACTATGGAATCTTTTACTAACAGTTGTAAGCATAAATCTACCCAGATGACCCCTCTCAAAGCGACCCATACCACAATTAACCAAGCAGTTAAATTAATGCTTTATGTGTCCTTGGGAGATGGTAAAAAGTTGGTATTATTGGATGTTTTATCAATATAAAATTTTGCTTTTGTTTGCTTAATAAAACTTAATATGTCCCATAAATACAACAGTTTTATATATCAAGGAAATATGGTTGCAGGATTACTTAACAATCTACTATCTATACAGCATGATGACTACCTCGTGGATTCACTATATTAATCTTCAGCATTCATAAAAACTATTGTTCTAAAATATAATTCTTTTCCGTTTTATCATTTCTTTTTTTTTCCATAATGATTTCTTTATGGATCCTAAGCTTTCTAAAGGCGTCAATTCTTGTTTTTTTTCAAATTAGTTTCCTATCTATATTTTAATTTTTTGAAAACAAGACGGCGCAATACATTTTGATAATGGCCTCTCAGAATTAATAGATCCTGGTCTGGCTTATTTCATTGCTCAGTTAACTGTAGCACTGTCTGATTAACAATCCTTCATTCTAATTAGAGGGTTTTCATATCTCTAAAAGGAGGTGTCAGACTCTAATCCCTAAGTGCTAAACTCACCTGATGTTAAAGTCTACTCTTGCATTAGAGGATGGTAATATTAATAAGTTTTCTCCTATTACCCTTTAGTCACTCAAAAGATCTTCTTAACATTTCTTTGGAGAGAAATATTTTGGATTGATTTACGTCTAATAAATATGTCAACACAACTATTACTACAAGTTAGACTACAATTTATTGACAAAACCATTTACCCAGATGTCACACCCACTACCAGCTCTTTATTAGACATATGTCATATTGACTGCATATATGCGATAAAATGATTTTAACATAGAAACCCTATAATTGATAGGAACAAATTAAGATTAGCTACTGATATGGCAAACTACAGGAAAACCTAACATACCTATACAACAAAGAGAGCTAAAAAATGAACATTATCTGAACAAAGGGTAATTTCAGAATAATTTATCATTTAAATGCAGTGTTCATTCTCAGTCATGTTACCAGCCAAGTTCCTTTATGGACATCCTATCTATCATGCATTAGATGTTACTGGGCATAGAACATTAGGAAAAGAACCTAAGTCTATGCAAAGTGTGATGATGGCACACAATTAAATGGTCAGCTGCACATTGTGCTAGGTAAATTGCTTGTAACTATATATGTGAATTTTTGTTTAATTCTATATGCCATTGACACATAGATATATTCAAGAACTATACAGTATACCACCTGAACAAATATGTGGCACCAGTGAGTGAACAGTTGGCACTGATGATGATCTCCGCTGGATTTCACCAATACCCAGTAGGGGGCAGTAGAGTACTTGTGTTTTATGTGAACCAGCTGGCCCATGCACTAGTGAATGTACTTTGCGCACTAACACCAAACTTTGTCACGTTACAGATGAGGAGGTTGCATGCTTGTGTGAAGAGTAGGCTCCATTTCTCTTCATCTCCTACAGATTTGCAAAGACAAATTGTTTTGTGGGGGGGGCAAAAAAAAGTTACATACACTTTATATGCCAACTTCTAATGTGTGTTGATTCGGTAACAATCAAGCTATTTATGTACTCAAAAATAACTCAATTTATGGACTAAGCAGTTCCTAGGAGCCTTTACCGAATCTTTAATTGTAGATGTAATGGCAGGAAAGTGTGATGTCTGAGCAGAAGTGAAAAGGTTATGCGGTTCATGAATTAATATTATACCGTGCATTAACTTAACTCATAGTAAATAAATGTTTGTATGCCGTACTCAAGCTGCATAACATTAGCTAATAGACTGGAACTTTTATCAAGTAGATATTTCATGGGAGCAAAGATAATAATGTCCATTTAAACTTTTCTGTGTTAAATACTTACTGGAAGATTTTTTATTAATTTATGTCACTTTTTAAGTGAGATGTCCACTTTCAGTGTGCTTTGTTTAAGTCTTTTTGTACAGCTATGTATTAGTTGACTAAGGTGCTAGATCAGTGTTCCAAATCCATCACTAGCTACAACTCTTTGCCAAACCTTCTCTCCCATAAAGAATTTCCTACCTCATTTGAAAGTCAGTAGGAGGATGCCCTCCAGTTATACGAGACAAAAGACTGGTTGGAATAAAGATAATTAGCATTAGAATTTACAAATCCTTTTTTTTAAAAAAAAAAAAAAGACTTTTGTCTTATTACAGTACTTGTATACAATCTATGTAAAGGTTGCCTTCGGAAGGCAACATCAGAAGCAGTTAATTGATTAAGGAGGCCTGTCTCCTCGCTCACACATCTGAAAAAGCAAAGACTGTTGTGCTGGTCGTGAAATCACACAGCATGGTGGGGAAGGTATAAATAACACAAGGCATTGTGATTTTGCTATCTTAGAGCTAAGCTGATTGTGGAATTACTTTAAGGCTGCCACTGCTCCATCTGCATCTCTAACCTTCAAAGTGATGTACCAGCTTACAAGAAAAAACAAAACAGCAGAAACTGGCAAATAATTCAAGAATTTCATTGTTTCCCTCTAGCACGTGCAATCATGTTTTTAAACAAATAACTGTTTTGTTGGTTTGTCTTTGGCAATGAAAATGTGCAAGTGGTTCACATTCTTGGTTTGTTTTCTGAAGTCATGCTTTTTGTTTTAGTGTACATTAGCCACTTTGTTACATATGGTGCCTACAATAGTAAAACACCATTCACAGGGTCTAAAAATTAGCATTTTAATTTTACAGCTAAATCAATAGCTGCCAATGACCCATTGGTGAAAATTGTCCAACAGCCATAGACATTAATAATTGTATGGGAGGTAGAGGTATAAACCCCTAGAACCCAGGTTCATTCCACGCATCTTATCATTAACGCAACCTAGAGCTACTTAGAAAAATATAAAAGTCTGAGAAATGGAGCGATGCAATTGTACTCTTATTACAGAAATGGTAATTGGTAAACTAAAAATATACCTACTCTAGTATATTGCAGACAATTAAACCTCTTGTGGTCCATCATTCATGATGTGCTAAAATTAAGAACATGGTATAGCCCCAAAAGCATGTTCGACATGTGTTGCCAATGTACCTGTCAGTGCATGCACTACAAACAGTCCTAGGATCTCCAAGTAGGAGTTCCAATACTTTTTATGGGGTGTATAGACTTTTTATGAAGTGTTAATAAATGACAACACGGAAGGTGGAGATTGACTTCAGATGAAGATACACTAATCTTCGCATATAGGCCAACTATATTATCTTATTGAGTGAACAACAGGGAACAGAAGCATGGAAAATGTCAATTCTATTATAGGGCCACAGTCCTTTTGAATAAGTGTAATGGGTTTCTATAGCTTAGGCTGAAATCAGCATGCTACTTGCTTTGATTCATTGAACCATACCCCACAGGTATGCATTACAACCCCACAAAACACTGAGGGTCTATGCATATTCTAGGTGTGGGTGACATACCCAAAACACACGCATCCTCAAAGGGAAATATTTTTAGATATGCTGTTGTTTTGAATAAGTGCCAATTGATTACAAAAAAATTCACCTGTTCAAAATGTCAGTATTACTGTTTCCTAGAAAAGAGGAAAAACAGCATTTTTTCTAACTTACAAACACTGCCTCCGCCCTATGATGGTGACTCAGCTGGTTTAACGTTGTTAACTAAAGACCATTACTTATCATCAGATCAGATCAACCTTGGTTATTCTTGTGGTAACTAATATTTTAAAGAGTTCAAACAACATTTAAATTTATTACAGTGACATTTGGTGACAGTGCTCTGATGCTGATATGATATGATGAGCATCTATGCGAGGCGATCTATGCCACACTTTGTATCAAACCAAGTAAATGTACCGCTGTGATGAATGGGTAGATTTTTTCATCATAACTGGATTTCACTTCTGTCTTTATATGAACCCAATTTACTAAACTCTAGGGAATCAGTAATGTGTGTTACTTTCCTAGGTACTTTAAAGTTAAAGGTGTTGACAATGTTGATGAAATTATAGTCTGGGAACGTACATCTATGTTATTCATGGGCTAGTAAAGATCCATCAAAGAGTTCCAGCATCCTCCCCATGTGCAAAAAATGCGGGCTATGACTTAAAGGACTTTATTCACCAAAGTTGGAGTTGGATGGAGAGTTGTGGTTTCATCCAACTGAATTCATTTAGCACTATGAAAGGCCATCCCAACAATTTTCTCATACAAGGAGGGTTTTTCTGGCCCTGCACAGAACTCCTGGTACATGTCTGAGCAGTGTTGCCTATTTGTCCTTATGTGAGTGCATTTTTTAGCTTACTAAAGGTTGTCTATTATGTGCTACACCAGAGTTGTGTTCCTATTGTGTTCTCATCAGCACCATTCTTCAATGATGCTTCCTTTTTCTCATTGTGATTGAGCTTCATGTAAGCTCACTCACTCAGCACGACACAATTTTGATTTTTTTTTTTCTTTTATATCCTTTGCATCTTTGTGGAGATGGACTCATATATATTGCACTGGGGTTTAGGAAAAACTGTTCTTAAGTGCCAGGAAAGTCAGCCTGGCAAGTCCCTGCTGATCCCTCAGATCGACACATAAAACACATTTCTGTATCACTGATAAATACTAGCGTAATGACCATCAAAAATATTATGAACACAAATTAGCGCTGAAACAAAATACACGTAGTTTAAGCTTTCATTTTTACCCAATGTTATAATTTTATTACTATGGCTCCAGATTTAACAATGTAACAAAGCCCATAGTATACTGTAACTATACTGTAACTAATACACATATAACATATTCATGAGTATACCTTTTAATACTATACGACATCTACTTCTGGGATATCATCTTCCTTTAAATTATAAAGTGAGAAAATACAGTGTGGTCAGATATGTTATATATATACTGTTCTTGTAGACTGCGGTTATCATTGGTGGGTGGAATTGCTTCATATTGACAGAACATGCTAATAACAGTGAAATATTTATCTTATTTCCTGAAGTTAATCCTACTTAGAGAAAAGAAAATGCCCTTCCTGTTTAAAAGCCACCCAGTTTGCTTTGGGAAGTTCCAGTGTTGGTTTAAATGTTTACTAAACATGGGTCAAGAGACATTGCCTGCTTCTCAAATGACTTAGTGAGAGTTTAGATAATTAGTCCGGAATGTGGACTAGCAGCTGATAACATCGCGTATGAGGACGGGAGAGACCACCATAGTGGAATTTTAATTGTGACTAAAACGAGAAGTTACACAATACATTGTCCAATCCAGATGTTCTAGGAACACTCATGTCTGCCTAGTTTTGTGGGAGTTGTAGTCCAATGCAGCTCCCCGGAACACCAAGTTCTGCCTTGTCTTTTGCAGCCTATTTAATTTTACAGGAATTGATGCAAAGGCCAAAGAAGCTGCAATTAGTAAAGGAACATCTGTGATTGCAGAACCATTTTTTTTAAATGTACCATGTATTCATGTATAACATACTACATTGTATTTTTAGCTTGATATAATAAGTAAGGCAAAATATGATAATTACATATGTTTACAGTAACTGTGACATGCTATATTATACCCTTCTAAGAACAAAAGTAAATGCACTACGTGTATATTTCCTCCAGATTAATGTTATGGTTATCCTTTGGGCAACTCATGCCTTTGTAAGTGGACCCTACTGGTTCTTTTGTGTATTCTCCAAGGTTCTTCATACCTGTGCATACATAAACATCCATTGAAGTTATTATCAAAACAAAATGAATGCTCGAAAAACCTTTCAGAAAACACAAATACCAGAATTCTGCAAACCTCCTTTAGTCACGGCATTAACAAGTTTGCTTTGATAATCAATCCCTATGTGGTTTTCAGTTTCACTCCTATTCATTTGCAAGCTTTCTTTCCACATTCTTGCAGTAAATGCTCAGCGGAAAAAAAAAACTTGTGTGGCATTTACAACTAGTTCGCTTAAATCCCTCGCTAATAAATTCCCTAGAAATATACGTAAGTCTCAGAAATCCTTTTTAGATGTGATGATAATAATCATATAGCCTAAAGTCACTCGTAAATGAAATGGGTCACCATTGGGAAGTGGAAAGATTCATGCTATAGTGGTCTGCCATGTATCCGTGGTCTTAATATTTTCCCATTTTGTTACTTTATATTAGTTGCCATTCTGATCTGAATTTTTTTTCTTGTTTATAGTGACAGATGATGGGAATTTTAACCCCGTAATGACAAAGCCCGTACTTGTATGGGCTCAAAATGCATTGTTTTCAATGGGTTTAGGGGCTGCCCATTGTCCTTAAGGGGTTAAACTATGGTATAGAAAGTACAATGTTCCTTTAATAAATTTACATTTTAAATACACTTCCCTGTGTGATCTTTTGTAAAGATACATGTAAATTAGCATTTTATTTTTAGTAATTATTTGCACATGAACATTTCCTAGCAGTCTACATCTGATAATGATTTCAAATAAAAGAGGTAACCCTCTATCAGTAAAGACAATCATTTGCATAACACTCCATCAGATTTGTTTATTAAGGATCATTATGCGGACACTGACTCTTGGTTCATATATCCATTTATATAGGATAGGCACACAAAACAACACATCTGGAGTGCAAAGGGTCTTGTAAAAAGTGCCAAGATAATCAAACTCTGGTGATATCAAAAAGGATTTTAGGCTTGAAAAACAGGACTCTCTTATGCTTCCGTATCAGTATGCCTTAATGTGTGTTAATGGTATTGTCAATTTGCATATTGTTAATTTTTACTATCCATATTGTAATAGCAACAGAATCAGCTGGAACTCTATAAATGAAATGTAACAGACATATTGTGAACATTTAAACGTTGTGCGATGACGCTGATGCACTGGGCGAGCCTTACCTGACTTGCATTTGCAAAAACATCTATAGAGTTCATTCACTAAAAGATAAGTTTGCAGAAGATTGCATTACAAAAGGCCAGCACTGGAAAGTTTAACCGGCAATTCAATGGGTGAAGAGAGTTCTGATTTAGCTATGCATTAGGCAAAGCAATCAAGCTCTTTTTTTCAGGAGATCACTGCAGTTGGCCCTTTATAATGCATAATGCAGGCAACCAGTAGAAACTGAAACTCTCGAGCAAATTTGATATAGTTTAATTTTTTTTTTTAAAAAAACCCCTAAAAATAGGTTCTCAAACACTTCATCGAGAAATAATGCAAACTAGAGATAAATTCCCTAATTTCATGCAGAAAACCAAGGGAATGCATGCTTGTGGCAATTAAGAGCATGTAGACTAGTAATTATGGCTTGTTATGGCTTGGAATGGCTCTTTCGGTGTACTCTGGCATGAGCACTAACAAGTCTTTCATGGGGAGGCAAAGTAAAGTAAAAAGACTTTTTATTCACCCACTTTCATGATACCTTTAATTTTAACCAGCTGCCTAATTTAATTACCCTTTGAGTTACCCTTTATTTCTTAAATTTACCTCTGATTCCCTCAAAACTGAAATGCAATAGATTTTCATTATGGAAGCCAATTCTCCTAGAAACTTTTGAACCTCATCTAGCTGATATGTGTGTTATATATTATGACACTTATCTTACAGTAACTATTAAAGACCGGGCAATCTCATGTTCTACTGGTCCTCTACTAGTGTTGTGTTCATTTTGTAAGGAAAGTAATACCGTATTTCTCATTCTTCTGGTACTCTAAGTGATGTAAAGCCTATTAAAAGAGAAAAATGTTACCATACAACATATTTGTTTCCCAAGATGGTGCAGGTTAAATACCTGTAGGCAACTGGTCGTTACAAAGACATGTGGCATGCAGTCACTCAGTATTTTATACATGGTAAATATGAGATATCAGACTAATCCTTATCATAATAATACATTATGAATGCTTTTCCAGGGGTGGTAACAATCGCACAATTTGCAAATAATGTGTTATGTATTCAGTTATATTGTGAGATGTGCTATTACTTCAACATTTTAAATGCAAATGGAAAATGAAAATATGATTGTTTGCACATTTTTTGCACATAATTCTGCAGGTATCAAGAAGAATCATAAGGCACCATTCATATTATTCTATAATGTTTTTTTTCTTGCGCTCATTATCTAAACTTTCCTTGTAGTCTGTTTTGTTGAGTGTTTATAAAGTAGTAGTGGAACAGGATCATAATACATTGGATGATATATATTTCAGAGCTTTTTGTACTTTTACATTTAACAAAATAACCACATTTTATGTGTGCTACTGCAAAACACTTGTTGGTGCGTTCTGTGACTAAGCAATGAAATAAAAACCTTAATAACAGGATAACAACATAACCTGACCTCTGCCAGTGTAGCAGGAAATGCTGGGCATTAAAAAAATATAATCATATCTAGATTGTTTATTAAGTATAACCCACAAACATGAAATTGATTGCAAAGAAGAACTCATTTCCTTTTTCCTGCCAGGCTCCAGAAGAGCCAATGTGGACGTGCCAGTCTGCAGCCATCGCTATAGGGAGCAGTATGGTATAAACAGCAACAAGTAAATACAACTCCTTAACTGACAATGGTCACAATGATAAAAAAATGTTATGGAGATCCAGGACTAGGATAAACAAAATGACAATGAAATGTCATATAATCTATTAAGATCTGTGGATCATTGTATATGCATAATGAAGAATCAAATGCTCATTTCCTAAAACCAAAAGTATGAGGTCACCTGGTTTGTTGCACTCAGAGCTGGACTGGGGATTTAAATTGTCTCTGGCACTTTAAGACCAGCAGCTGATAAATGACACCAGTTGGATACATGCAGCCGCACACCACGCTCTTCATTTTTGTGGGTTTTCATCAATGTGACCAAATGACCAGGTTATCAATCTGGCAAAACCCCAGGTTATCGGTTGAGGGAAAGGATACCATTAGATATGACAAAATGTTTAACCAAATACTAGTTACACTTCTGTTTACATGATATATAATAATTTGTGTCAGAGACTTGAGGCAAGTTACTTTATGAGTGGACAATGGGTATCATTTGTTAAAAATTTCATGCATAACATTTGGTGATCAACAACCTCTGAAACTTTAGGGTTTTTTTTATTTAACCTGATATATGCGCCATATAAGAAATATTTTTTTAATGTATGATGAAAGCAGAAGGTGCCATGGGGTCATGTGCAACCCTGCAATCAAAGCATTTTCCCAATTTCCTTGGGAGACACAGCATTATATTAAGCAGGGGCTGCACATTAAGTACCTTTTTAATGTGTGACTTGTTCGTAAACAGAGGGGCAAAAGACAGACTAGAGCATGTAAAGTACTCAACAGTGTCTTTTTTTATTGCCTTTTTAAACATTTTCTAGGAATGATGCAGTAAGATCTGCACAAGATGCAGTATGTCTCATGTCTTGCAGAGTCAGCAGGGGCTCACAGATTTCTCTCTTAAGGGCAATGGAGGTACGTTGGGTAGCTATTGAGGTCCACATGAAAGCCAATAAACCATGACAGACCGCCCAAGAGGCAAGAATCAGCATCTGGGACGGGCACCTGTTAGAAGTAGAAATACCAGCTCTGACATTTTTCTTCTTGTTGTTTTCTTCTTTATATTCGTATCGCTCTGAAATATTTTCTGCATTTTCTTTAAATGTTTGTTCTATTTCTGAAAAAGAACTGACATTTAGAAGGAGAAGAATGTATTTTATTTACACTTTTAACAATTTAATTTATAGTAACATAGAATTTGACAGCAGATAATAACAATTGGACCCAATTTAGACTCATGCTTTTCCTATAAACTCATGGGAAAAAAATAAGAATTGTCAAAAAAAAACAAATTTAAAATGAAGAGCAGACAAACTACACATCCATATGTATTATACATAAATAAAAATAAAGAACCATAAAAACTAAATGGCTATAGCCAAAGCACTGTAATCCATGTCTCTCTGAAATATAATATATCATCCATCAAGCCCAAGGAATACACTGCAAATGCTGTTGATAATATGTGTTGGTATAGGGCACCTGTCCCTGGGTCACAAACGTCCAAGAATCCATAAGGTAAATGCATTGCTCTATGCATCACCCCGCATGAACAAAACAGAGGCCCATAGGTCTTTTGCCGTTTTACAAGCCATAGAACTGTCACATAGTTATACGCTACATATGGCATTACAAATACACACCTTCAACCTATGAGACTAATTTATTATTCATATGAAAGTCTGTCAAAATTTTAGAAGCTGAGTGATCACAAGGTTGATGTCTGTTTCTAACTAAACTATTTTGACTAATTAGGCTGCGCGTTCAGGTTTTTTTCTCCTTAAGTGGTTGATTAAAGGTGTGATTTATGCCTTCCACCTGTACATGGTTTTCTTGCTTCTTCAAGTTCATTTAGATGTCAGAAGTACTGCACGCTGCGCACGTTCACACTCTGTTTGGCTATAGAACATATTATGGCGTTTTAAGAGGAGTTTAAAAATAACAACACGTTTGTACTTAACAGGATTGATAAACCAGCTCTCCAGATACTCGTCTTGTGTGTTTATTGTAGTTGTTTTCCTTTTTCATTTTACCTTTTTTTTTCCTCAACATAATAGGTATGTCAAAAAAAATCTGAAGACATAAATCAGAGCACATGTTGTGTGCACGCCTGGAACAGCTGTATCAACTCGGAACTTTTGTGGGTTTCTACAGAGACGCATCACAGCTCCGAGGAATAACGTAAACGTAACCAAGTAGGCCTTATCTCGGACTGGAAATTATGATGATTGATATAAATTAGAGGCGCAACTGCTAGCCAGCTGGTAACAGAAGTAACAGGTGG
Source organism: Spea multiplicata (assembly GCA_009364415.1). Taxonomy (NCBI): domain Eukaryota; kingdom Metazoa; phylum Chordata; class Amphibia; order Anura; family Pelobatidae; genus Spea; species Spea multiplicata. Next base: position 37,956 of record VKOC01020178.1, on the reverse strand, counting down.
TAGAAAGTGAACAACCATATGTTTGTCCATCCAAACAGATTTACCAGTCGTATTATGCTGCAGGTGTTAGCTCAAGGCATACTACAGTGTTATTATCATTTATTGAATTATATATTAGTGCCATCATATTCTGTAGCGCTGTACAAAGAGAAAACACGACATAACAAGTAGTGTATAACATAACAATTTTCACTTGGATATTTATTATCGGGTGAGGTTGGCCTCTGTGTCCTAATAATATTATAGTGCCTTGTTCTATTATATTGTCTCTATGACAAGATGCCAGCAACTTAAAGAGACAGAAACTCAATTTTCTTTTAGTGGCTACATATATCAAAATTATATTTTAGTGTTCATTGTCCACCTTTGGCCCCTTTAAGGTGAGTGGAGGACTCAGGGTGGAAAAACTACTGCCCCACAAGAAAAGTTTAAATTTAAAAAAACAATGAAGACAAGTGCATAAACATTACTTAACCAAGGCATATCCAGTAGCGACTTACTGGCCATGGTTAATATAGGTAAAAAAAAACAGATAAGGCTTCTGCTGTTACGATTAACATTTTCTGCCTTCCTTGAAAGAGTAGCCCTTATGATAAATACCTTATTCTGTTTTTTTCTTGAACCCAGCCCGAGGGAGGAGAATACAGGCCCCGCATGTAAGTGTTGTCACAATGGCAATGATAACTGGTTTTCGTGACTGAAAGGGGTCATTGCATACAAATCAGGAGGAGAGAAAAGAGATACCGAAACCTTTATCTGTTATAGGTACTCAATACATTTCAGAAACCATCCCTTGCTTTCATTGATGAATGTCTACAAAATGTTGATTTACTGTCCTCTTGAGCTTCAATTCAAAAGGCAAATATCTACCAAAGACTTACTTACACACCCTTCACTCGTAGACAGTCTGATTCTTACTGTATTTTGGTGACCCATACGTGCATTGGATTTCGTTTCTTAACATCCCTTTGAAAATGTGTTCCTTAGAACTGCATATAAGTGTGGGCTAACTGGTTTTCTGTAAAGTGGAATTACTACTTTTTTATCCTGCTAATTACTTTTCCTATACAACTTGGTTTCCTACCTTGGTTTCCCTACTGCCTGGGGACATTGTTTAGTAACCTTTCAACAGTTTACAATAGATTTCTTTTTAAAAAGGTGTCTCACTAAAGAGCTCACATTTTACATTTGAATTCTTAGGTCATGAGAGGCAGAAAGGTAAACTTTTGTGTCAGTAGGATGTTTGGGATATATGTTCCGGGGCACCGCTAAGTTTTTTTTTTTTAGTTCATTATCAAATTACCGAATGACTTAATAAATAAATATACCTGTTTAAGACTAAGCATGTTTCTGCACTGTTTTATAGCTCAAACTGCTTTGATACTTCTCATTCTGAGCCCGTTAAAAAGGGGATAATAGGTAGGAAAGAGGGAAAACGTAGGAGATGGAAAAGTTCTTCAGTCTATCAAACACATGTACATTTTAGTTTCTAAATACAATACACAAGTTATGGTGGGTAAAGGTGATGGAAAACCCTTCCACTTAAAATTAAGGGGGTAGTAGAAGCATTGCTAAACACTAATCTACAAACACCAGACACGCCAAAACAAACATGCAAACAAGGTCAACAATGATCACCCTTTGCCTCTATATCCACTTTATACATGGAACCCTTGAAAGTAAATGCCTGCTGTACAAGACAGCCTTTAGACAAAACTCAGGAAAGAGGTGCAGTAGCCAGATGGACGGCTCATGGACAACTGTTTCGTCCTTAATGGGACTATTCACCATGAGGTTGTGAATACAATACTAAAATTGGAACAGTATGGTTGTGTTTATCACTTATACTTATGTAAGTATATTAATCTTACTCATAAATAAACCAACAAATTACAATGGTGGCAGAGCGTGTTTCCCTGTATCCTGTAGTAGAATTCCATACATTTAACAGCAGGTAAATTGTTCTGATAAAATAAATGTGAAATACTACATTTAAATAAAAAAAAAAGTTTAAATACACACATATGTATGTATATATATATATATAAGGTGTGATGAAAACAAATGTTCTTAACTTGTTTTGTGCTATTTAAACTTTGCAAATGCTCCTAATGAAATTTAACATGTAAATATACACCAATATTTTTACTACAATGTTAACATTTCAACTGCGTACGTGGTGGAAAAGTAACATCTACATACAAAGTAATATTTCAATGCAACAAATATACATACTATGTCTTTGTGAGGTCGAAGGAGTGCCACATTTATTTGACATACTTCAAAGGATTCTTTGATTTATAATAAAATGGCTAAACTTTGCATTCCTGTGCTAGCCTTCTGACCTTTCCATTACTTTTTTTTTGCTCTCAGAGGTGAGGAGGTGAATGGGGTACTTCACACTTTGTTAAATGAACCTGTGACCTCTCTTAACAGCAGCTCAATGATAGTTTTAATCTTGCAGCCCACCAATTACACAGGGGCCAGCTATCACATTGAACTAGAATAACAGCAGGATACCACTTACAAAAAAAAGGAAAGGGAACAGTTTGGGAGGAAGGCAATCACTTATATTGTTTCCAGCACTAATTCAGAGAACGTCAAGGTATTGAAAGAGGATATTCTGGTTATTTATTTAGCGTACGATCTTGGAATATGTTTTTTGTGTGCCAGATCCATGAGGATCTCCAAAAGACCAGGCCTTTGATAGATCAGTACAGTTTTATTGACCCCGACCTTCAAGTCATTAAGCTATTGAATGATGGTAGGCTAACACTTCCTAACACAAGCCCTGTAGAATGAATGCTGTTTGCATTCAATCATCACATGAGTTTTATAAGGTTGCGGAGCCAAGCATTAACAGACATCTAAACCTAAGGCTACATACTGTCTGGACATATCCTTCCTTTCTGGAGCCAGAAATCTTTTTAACAGCTGCAAAGCAATAGGTAATTAAAGTAAGGTCTGTTAATCTTATTCTTAAAATATGGGGCAATTATATATTTAAAGTCAACCAGAGTGAAAGCTAAGTTACTATTATCATCAAAGGTTTTGTGTAAATAGTTATAAAAAGGGTCAAAGAAAATTCAAACTTTTCAAATATCCACTTCATCATTGTAGGGTTTTTTTTGTATTTGGAATTGCAAACATGTATTACTCTCGTAAGATGTTTTTTGAGGAAAAACAAAGAAACTAACCAGTGTTGTTATGCTATAAAATAATTATGGTGATGTTTTAAAGCATCAAGGGTTTGGTCCTTCAGATAAAAAAGTTTAGAAAAGACTAAAATTGATTTACAGGGCCTGAATTTAGCAACACAAATACCCATATCTTGGGCCAATATTATGTAGATTTTGAAAAAAAGGCCAAAACACACACACATACACATATACACTCACTGGCCATTTTATGAGGTACCCCCTTGCTAGTACCGGCTTGGACCACCTTTTGCCTTCAGAACTGCCTTCATTATTTGTGGCATACTTTCTACAAGGTGCTGGAAACATTCCTCAGAGATTATGGTCTATATAGACACGATGGCATCACACAATTGCTGTAGATTTGTTGGCTGCACATGCATGATGTGAATCTCCTGTTCCACCACATCCCAAAGGTACTCTAGTGGATTGAGATCTGGTGACTGTGGAGGCCATTGGAGTACAGTGAACTCATTGACATGTTCAGGAAACCAGTTTGAGATGATGTGAGCTTTGTGACATGGTGCATTATCCTGATGGAAGTAGCCATCAAAGGATGGGTACACTGTGTTCATAAAGGGATGTACATTGTCAGCAACAATAAAGCTGCCACGTTTAAACAATGCTCAGTTGGTACTAAGGGGCCCAAAGTGTGACAAGAAAATATCCTCCACACCATTACACCACCACCACCAGCCTGAACCGTTGATACAAGGTAGGACTGATCCATGCTTTCATGTTGTTAACGCCAAAGTCTGACCCTGCCATCTCAATGTCGTAGCTGGAATCAAGACTCATCAGACCAGGCAACGTTCTTCCAGTCTTCCATTGTCCAATTTTGGTGAGCCTCACTTTCCTGTTCTTAGCTGACAGGAGTGGCACCCCGTGAGGTCTTCTGCTGCTGTAGCCCATTTGCTTTAAGGTTGACGTGTTGTGAGACAGAGATGGTATTCTGCATACCTTGGTTGTAAGGAGTGGTTATTTGACTTACTGTTGCCTTTCTGTCATCTCAAACCAGTCTGCCCATTTTTCTCTGACCTCTGACATCAACAAGGAATTATCGTCCACACAACTGCTGCTCACTGGATATTTTCTTTTTTCGGACCATTCTCTGTAAACCCTAGAGATGGTTGTGCGTGAAAATTCCAGTAGATCAGCAGTTTCTGAAATACTCAGACCAGCATGTCTGGCACCAACAATCAAGCCACATTCAAAGTCACTTAAATCCCCACTTCTTCCCCATTCTGATGCTCGGTTGGAAGTTTAGCAAATTGTCTTAACCACGTCTACATGCCTAAATGCATTGAGTTGCTGCCATGTGATTGGCTGATTAGCTTTTTGTGTTAACAAGCAATTGAACAGGTATACCTAATAAAGTGGCCAGTGTATATAGATATGGTCTTTTTGGCACATAAGCGGTCACCTCTCCATGTGTCCTGGTTTTGGCAGGATATGGGATCACTGTCGCACACTCCAAGTTGCCTTTTGTAGACACTCAAAGAGCAACTGAAGCTGGCCTAAGTGTTAATTAGTAAGCATACATAAAGTGGCTGGTAGTCTGGATGTGGGCCTATGGCCGAGTAATATGCCCCAATGGTAAGGTAAATCTTTTCTAAGCCTGGCTGATACACATTACATCAACTTGCTGTTTCCTAGACAGTTGTGACCACTGACAGCTGGACAGAACCTTCTGAGTAGCAGCCCATAGGATGCTTATCACAATGAGCCTTGGTTTCAGACTTACAACCCTACCTACAGGGTTCTGTATTTCTCACTACCCCAATACATAAAGGATAACCCCATCTGCAGGTAATGTTACATCAAGCCAGCAATGGGTGGCATAGCTTAACAGCTATGAGGAAATCACAGAAACACACAAACTGCAACCTTTAACATCTAAACTATAAAAGCGTACATGTACTATGTTATTTAGTTCTTTTTATATCTACACATAAATCTGTGTTTGTTCAGGGTAATATTTTCACTGTATCAACTAGCAGCTACAGGAACTTCCATAAAAAAGGAAAACTACTGTGAAGCAAAATAACAATAATATTTTTTGAATAGGTTTAAATTATGAAAAAGTAATAAAGAAAGAAGTAGCTATGGGTAATTAGGCTAAAAAAGCCTGGCAAACCAAAGGCTTGCTGAGATGCCATGGCTCAATTAGACTACATAGATTTAGTTCAAACTGTGACCCTATAGTCCTATTCTATTGGGAGGCGTTTCTTTCCGATCGTACATGGCACCTTACCAACGCGGCTTCGGAAATAGTTGCTGGGGGAGAGAGGAAACGGTGGGCAAGCCATCTGTCAGTTTCAGCTGAACAGTAGGAAAACAGCCATGTAAATTCTTGAGGAAAGCAGATTATTAATCCAAAAGGAGAAAATTCTAAATTTACCTATAGGCCATTTTAATACAAGTAGCCACTTTTAAGCTGCAGCTGGGCAAGAAATTGCCAGAACAACCATCAAATCTGTACTTTGAAGATTACAGTACAGAGGATAAAGTATAAAACTGGATTAGCACTGTGAGATTTCTTTGCAACTCATTTTCACAGTTACTCATACTAAATTATAGAGTTATATAATTGTGTAAGAATGATTAAGTTATAGCTGTTCACGGGAACTTTCACCAATTTTTCGCTTAAATAAGGATTGTTTTATTTTGCTGAAAAGTATAGATGTTCTTTGTACATTGAGGTTTTTTCACTAAAAGGAGAGGTGTCTCAAAAAAGTTTCATCTACTTGACTTCAAATTACATTAGGAAGGTTCCACCCACGCGACCCTCTGCTCCAGGGAAAGTTCTATCTACTGGCACATTTCTGTCAAAAACTTCTTGTATATATGGTTTGATCCCTGACCTTATGTTTTTCGAAATATATTTTTATGTATCTATAAATAATGAAGTTCTTGCATACTTCCAAGCTAAATTGTTAGTAGTCATCTGATAAGTTATGTCAGATATGAATTTAGAGATTTACAGGATTGTTGGGTTGTTTAATAAGTTGACTTGAAATTAAAGAATTACAATTCTTGATTTATTTGTTGGCTTGCAACTCCCACACCTTGAGCAGCAGTTGGGTAGTAGTCCTTGCGGTTAAGTTTTTGGAACGTGAGAGACCTCCACATTTGAACATTGGACACATTGCTTCAGAAAGAATAAGATACTCTCTACTATACTTCAATTAGCATGATGTAGGGCAACTTCAGCTATTTTTTGCACAAGCTAATTGTGGCAGGGGATAACATACAGGACTTCGCATATGTTTTACCCCCACCCGAATTCAGAGAAAACACAGCATGCTTTTCAATAACCAAAAATAGTCATTTATTAATAATTTAAAGATTTACATTTCTATAATAAATTTAATCTTAAAACTTTATTCTGTGGGTATTTTAGAGAGTAACAATACTCCCTTATTGGCAATCAATGTGCAACCTAAGCTCTTCCAGACAGTGGGACATACATTCTTCCAGTTTATACACTTGAAAGATACACGCATACAAGCTCCCTAAATAATAATAATAATTAATAATAAAAAGAAAAAAAAAAAAGTCAAGGACAGGGGGTAATTCACCTTGCGTTCAAGAGCAATTAATGTGTTAAAAAATACAGATATAGGGCAAGAAGATCACTAAATTCAGAAAAGAAGAGAGTACATCTGTGTGAATCAAAATTACAGCTTTTAAAAAGGATATTTGTACTTTTGTGCATTAAAGTACACAACCCTTTTACACAAATACATGTATTAATATGCTACAAAATGTTGGTTTTTTTAAAGAATTATGAGGGGAAAAAAAAAAAAAAACTATAATTCAGCCCACTCCTCTTATAAAGGGGAAGGGGGGGGACAGTGCTACATGTAAGATATTTACAGTACTTTTGTTAACAGGGAAAATCATTTACTTCAAAATGCATCAGAAGTTTACAGGTTTCTTTGGCTCCTCTGAAGGTTAGGAGAACCGGTCTTCACAGAAGACAGCGACGGCAATATTCTTCTGAATCTTACAGAATTTTACTAATTTTTTTTTTTTTAACGCAAGGCCCAGCTCTGCCTTTTTTGGATCTCAAAAAGCCACTGCACCACTAAGGGAGTGTTGCTCATGTGAGTTTGCCAAATCACTCAAAGGCATTTAAGGTTCCTCTCCAAGCATCATGGAGAGGTTAGCTAATCATCTTTCTTACATAACATCTGCAACAGTAATAAACTTTTTTGAATTCTAACAGGACCTTCATGAACCAAGTCCCATAGGACTGTCATTAACCAACTCCTGCCATCCATCAACAGAAATATTTCTTTCTAGGAATGATTATCGCCAACAATACTGTGCAATCACTTTTCACGTGGACTGCAAAGAATCTACCTGAAACACATTTTGGTTGCCTGGACTAGTAAAATATAATTGCTGAGTCGGGACCCGATTGTCACATGGACTGCTAAGCCCCAATGTCCTTTCAAAATCCAGAAGTTGACCCATGAAGTTAAAGTTAGGTGAGATGTTGGATTTCTTCATCTTGACAATGTCATATGCATCATTCATGGAAAGATTAAGCTTCTGCATGAGATAAGCCACAGTGACCGTGACTGAGCGACTGATTCCAGCTAAGCAGTGCACCAACACGCCACAACTTTTGCCACGGGCTTCATCTGAAAGAAGAGAAAACCATATCTTGTATTAGTGAAAGTTCACCTGTTTGTCGGTCCACATACTTCAAAAAGGAAAGGAAATGTAGCTACAGCAGTAAAAGTGACAGACATCCTGCCCTTGACTGACACAAAGTAAACCATGAGAATTTTTAATTTATCAATCTGGATGATTTAGCCAAAAAAATAAAATCCTTATAAAGACTCCAACTGTTGTGCAGTCAACAATGAATGCATTCAGGCATTCTAAGTGAAAGAAGGAAGTCACAGGGGACAGCCCATTAACAGAAACAGGATGTCAACATGGCTTGAAAATGGGTTCCTTTGTAAGAGGAAATGCACTACAATGTTTGGAGATTAGGTTCTCCGTGGCTTCCTGCCAACATTTATTCCCCTGCAGGGCTCATGTTACCCTCGCCCTCTATGTTGGAGGGGATCAAAGTTCACTACAAGAAGGCTACCATTTACATTTAAAGTGGCAGCCACATGTAATGGAAGTACCACAATGCGTAATTAATAAATAAAAAAATACTATTTGGTACGGTTAACACTTTGCACGACATAAAAGGACATAACTATAAAGCCACATTGCCCACACAAATTTTGCACCAAAAAAAAAAAAATTAAACTAATGGAGTACTCACCAATGAAAGAGATGGCCTCTGGGAAAAACTGGGACAGGTTTTGGCTCCAGTGGTCTGAGATGGGAATCTGTTTGTACCTGAACTCCCCAGCATTTTCAAAGAGATTTGGCAAGTTTGGAGTCACATTTAGAATGTACTTAATGCCAAACTCTTCTAACACATCCAGGTTTGTAGAATCCTTGGCACAACCAAGGTACAAGTAAGGAAGGATTTCAACTGGGAATGAAGGCTGCGTATTGGAAAGCGGACTCCCATCTGAATCTGTAGCACTAACTGGATCTCGGTCAAAGTCAGACTCGATATCAGATGAAGAATCCGAGCTGATCCGAAGGCCACCCAACCCAAGCACTGGTGGGGAACTACTGCTGCAGGAACTGTCCAGGTTTGTCTCACAATGTACGGGGTACTCTGCCTGGAATTTGTTGTACCCTCCTGTTGAGAGAAAATACATTATATTAACATTTTGTTAGACTGTTAACGTAATTAAAATAAGACGGCTTACAACATAACAGCATATTCGTGAAAAACCCTTCAGGAGTGGAATGCAGATCTAGATTATTCTCAAAGCACTAAATGAAACATGAACTGAGCCAAAGACTTCACACCTCAAGGGAAACTATTAATCACCGCAGTAAGTGCTCTCAATGCATCTAATGATGATAATCAGCACATAAATAAATGGAAGAGATTAAGATGAAGAATGTGATTGGGTTAGATGAGGTTTTTAAATTCAGATAATCCCTTCTGCAATAATCAGTAAACCCAACAATATTGAATGTCTGAATACCATGATGTACCTAAAAGGATGCGTATATTGCAAACAAAAATGGTGTGTTTTATATGCATCGATTTACCCAATTAATGTGTACGCTGGATCAGTGATTATTCGATGCCAGCTGGCCTTGTCTAAAAAAAATATCTGAGCCCGATCACAAGATGCAGAATGCAAGGATTTGGCAATAAAATATTCGGATATGGGCATAAGGGATATGTTTTATGAAAAAGGTAGTTTTTCTAAAGCAGTAAGAGGCAAGCACTTTTGATCAGCAGACAGTGTCACAAGTTCAGCGCACCTGGGAGGGGGGGGGAAGCGCTCAGTCACGACTAAGAGAGAGGCTGCCTTTTCCTATTCTATGCAGAGCTTTAAACATTAAAACTGCCCTGCACGATGCCAAGGAATGGGTATGAACAGCATTTAAGGGGAAAAGCGCTAAATACGGAACACGATCATCGATTGCTACGCAGACTGTTATGATCTTGCCCATTTCATGTGTAGCACAATATGGTGCCAACAGCGATGGATCAGAAAAATAAAAATGAGCAATCCCAGCAATCAGAAAAAAAGCCCAGGCAGGGGGTCCATCGCCCGCTCGCCGCAAGCCACATGTGCCCTTACCTTCCAGGTAGAAAGCCTTGCAGCCCTCGTCCTTCAGCCTCTTCATGAGCAACCCCAGCACGGACTCCCCACCCGTGTTCTCATTCCACTCGCTGCTGTTCTCGTCGTACAGGATCACGGTGTCCGTCCCGCACCTCCTGGCGAACTTCTCTCGGTCCTCCCCACGGGTAAACAGGGAGCGGATGGGCAGGTTGCCCTTCTTCAGCCTCCTGAGCATGATGCCCGGAATGGCCACGTTGATGGCCGTCTCGATGTGGGACGACTCGTACAACTCCTGCGGTCTGCAGTCCATAAGGAGCAGCCGGTCGTTGGCCATCGCCAGCTGCTCGTTAAGCCAGGCCACCGACTTGCTGACCGCCATGTCTGAAGCCAGGTGCACGGGTCTCAGCTTGTCGATCATTGATGAGAAACCGGGGGGGGATACGAGGCCAGGCGATCGGGGATGACACTGGGCTTAATCTCCCTCAGCCTGGCTACAGGAGCATGTGCAGGCGGCCCGCCGATCGCTGTGGGCTTGTGTGGTGGCGCACCTCCTCAGCTTGTTTTTGTCAATGGGAGGGCTGAATGAGCGCTGCTAGCCGCTTGGGTGCATATGGACGGCGAATGGCAATCCAATTAGAGATCTCAATGGCTGTGAAGGTGGCTGTACGTACCCCGCAAGCAGCCCCTCCTCCCGGTGCTGCTGTCTATGTGGGCACCGCGCACCGTCACCCTCCTGCTAGATTAGCGACTCCTTTGTCGGATCAATCAGGTCCGCGCAGCCCAGCTAGAGCCAGCTACTGAATGGATACAAACACGGAACGTCTCAATGGATACATTGTGCGGGGCAGCCAATCACAGAGTTCTGAACCACGGTTTCCGTGGAGACGGGCCGGCTGGAACAGGTTGTGTTGATGAATTGTTAATGAGTTTGTCATTCACAAAAACGGAAAGGAATTTCCGCTCTGGATCAGCCGAGTGCAAACAAGCAGCAACAGCAGATGAGGGGAGGGGGGGGAGAGGAAGGAAGGAGAAAAGGGAAAGGAGGGGGGTATGGAGGATTTGAGAGGGGGATGGGGAGTTACAGCTTTTTGTCACGCTCCCTGCTGCTAAAGTTCACAATAAACTCAAGACTGGAGCTCTATGGCCAGAACCTTTGCCTGTAATTCATGTATAGGAATCTAAAGCTGGCGCAGTAGACTGCATTTTATTTCCACTACATAACCTAATAAGAACAAGTAACTGCAAGCTCTGTGGTACATGGTGTCTTTTTTTTTTTTTTAATCGCTTTTAATTTTCTGGAATAAACAAGCGATGGATCTAGGATTTCGTTAGTCATGTTAGACTTTTATATAAGAAGATGTATTACTAATACTAGATTGCTGCTGAAACAACCCCCTCTTGTCTCATCATGTTACAAAGTGTAGGCTGCTTCATATATATAAGCAGTGGAAAATAACCATTTGCTTGGGGCATGGAAAAAAAAAATGTAACGGGTATAGGGAGTCCAAAAGAGATGTCCTCCCCATCTCCCACACAACCTTTAGTCTGTTGGGAAGAGGACGTTAACATATTCTTACTTCCCCATATCCGTTGGCACAAATCTGATCGATGCATCTTTATTCTTCGCGGCCATTCAGTAGATCCATCATGGTTCACCAAAATCAGCAGGGCAATAGGTGCAAGTGAATCCATACTTACTTGAATATAGAGGATATAATTTGTCACACTACTTATCGAGTCTACGGAACGCTAACAAATGGTAATTTTCCACCCTGTACAGAACAAACGGAAATTACATGCGTCGTTTAATCAGCTAAATCATTTGCTAGATGGAGCAATTGGAAGGACGGGTAACAGCTTCTGGCACAGTTCTTTGATATGTTTGGTGAAATGCAGTATGCAAAGTGAAACTAATAGGGAACTTGGGATCCCCCCCCCCCCTCTTCTGGCTAGCCAGGAAATGTAATATTATTCTTGCTCTATATAACATAATGCATGCCATAGATAATTGCGTGTTAGTGGATTAGGGGCTGACTGGCTACTTAAGCAGTTTGAAGTTGAATCAAAGGTTCCTTTAATGTAGTATCAGCGTTAATCATTTATACAATAAGAGCACTTGAACATCAGGACACTTGTTGGCAGTCTGACAGCTGGGCTGGCAGTTTTTAAAAGGATTTTGAAGATAACATCAGATCGATACAGCCACCTTCTATTTATCAATGAGCGTATGACTTGCGTCAGTTTATACTGTAAAAATTATCTGTTTGACCCAACAATTTTAATTTGAATCAATTAAAAGTTGCCTTTTTCCCTTTTTTTCTTTTCGATATTCCATAAGTAAAGAGCATTACCAAGAAGGTCACTAACTGCCTACAGAAAGGCAAGCACAGACATTAGATTCTTGTAGCAAATTAGCCTTTTTGCATGGATTATTGATACAAAAGTGTCCAATAAATATAGATCCATAGATAGCACAGTTATTATATGGTTACTATATACATTTTTTCCACAGGTCAGGTTTAAGCGAAACATTTTATCGCCAGCTCCACTATGCACTATCCCATATAAGATTTAGTAAAACACTTGAGTTGACATTCAAAAAACATCCCTATTTAAGTATGCATGGCAGAGAGGAACTTTTCTAGCTCTACCCATTATAACGTATAGTTAATGCATTGAGTTGGAAATTTTCAACCCATGAATAAACACATTGAACAATGGAAAGAAGAAACTAGTTGATCATAGACAATTAATAGATACTTGGTATGTAAAACCGAGTAAGCACTGCTACAGAAGGAAATTATATTTAAGTATTCAAAATATAGTTATCATAATGATAAAAATATTGAATACTGCAATTATATACAAGACTCCTTACTAAGGCGTTTGTTCAAAAACATGATACAGCAAAATGATTCCTCTTCTATACCCTTTATTAGACTTGTACATGGCAAACAAAATCATTTCAGAAGAAGATTCACTTTCGGACCATTCTGCCTTTTTTGATTCGGAAACAACATTCGAGTGGCATTCCCAAAGGGAGGGTCCCCTCATACCATCTGGACTCATCTTTCACCTACAGCAGCCAATTGGTATAAGAATGAATTCCCACTATATATATATATATAAAACAATTTTAAAAATGGTTCCCCAGAGTAAGGGAGGATATTGAGTTGTAAGGCCCATGGCTTGTAATGGCACCAAAGGTTTCTCTTTGATATCAGAGATTCCAGCAATTTTTTCTAAAAATGAAGTTTGTATGAATCCGAATGCAGAAGTCTACCCTTTATGGTTGTGAAGGTGAATGCTGATAAGAATTGACCAGTAAACATTTTTCAAGGGGAGCTGTCACAGCTTTTGGTATAACTTCATTATTCGAATTACCTATAGCATGTGCTTTTTATCTGTCAATTAGCTTAATTGATTTGGAGTGGCACAGCCAGCCTTATCTAATCAATTTCCTGTCCTGAAGCTCTCTCCCTTTTCCTCACCCACACTTATAAACTATACGTGAAGAGCAGAGCATGTTTTTGGAGCCAGTTGACTCCAATACTGTCAGAGACCGGATTGTGCCGTTAATAACAGAGACCAGATGGCAGGCAGAAGTGGGCACAAACAATTAAGTAAAATAGTAGTTTCAAGCTATACTCTATACGCTATACTTAAGCAAATGTTTCTGTAAACCTTACTTTTGATACAGGTAGGCATTGCGAAATTGTTTTCGAGAGCCAAAGAAATTTAATGCCGCACACCTATTTTTTTTTCTCTTGTGTGACCTATACTTGATATGCATTAAGAAGCGCCATCCCCAGAAAGTTTCAATGTAAAAGGGTGTATGCCCCAATAGCTGTTGCAAGAACATGAAAAACTGTGTTAAAGAAGAAAACTATTTTAGCCGGTTGAGTAGCTTTTCAGATACCATTAAAAAAAAAAGGTGCAAGTGGACCATTGTGTTCACTTTTTAATAGTCTAGGAAACATCTTTGCAATATAATGTTTTAGCCTAGATGGTGCAGAGCTTATACCATGGATCATAAGGATATCATAAATGTTTCATACGCTCCCTAAACACAGAGGTCTGGTCACCTTCATGGATATTTTTTTATGCCTGTGGTTTTATAAGGATCATTGAGCCAGACATCTTGATCATCCGAGTGCTTCTCATGGAAAGATTTATATTTTTAATTTTAGTTGGAAAAAGACACAAGAGCTTGGCCTTCGGTAGTTATTTGTTGTCACTAAAGAATATTATATAGTTGTTCACATTTTTTTTGTAGCAAAGTAACAGTTAAGGGAAATATTAGATGACAGATAATACAGACAAAATAATCTAAAGGATAAACTGCTCTAGCTGTAAAGTATCAATGAAAAAATGTCAATGGGCTCATCCTCTATGTTTTTGCAGAATAAACAATATATATAAATATTTTATTTTGTAAACTTACGTTTATAAATGATATACTTAAAATTGGCAAAACATTTTTACCACCCCTGTCTAAGTTTTTCAATAACAAATATGCTTAATATTTGTTTTTGTCTACATATCCTATATGCATTTAGATTTGTAGTCATGTGATCCAGCTGCTTTACACCATTGGTCATATAAAAACTAGTAATTAACCTATATGCTAGTATATGTCATTGTGGGTAATCCTACATCAGACAGAATTATTGTTAGCAACAATAAGCGGCTCTCATTATTTTTTGGCTCTTCAGTGCAGTAATTAATATACTAAAAACATACTTTGGCAGATGAATCAACTTTTCCACTTTCCGTGGTTAATTAATATTACTAGTGCTTTTATTTGCAAAGAATATCTATTTTCATCATAGGTTTTCATTTTTTTTCTGATATCCTTTGATCGAAACGAATGCATCTTAAGTAGGCATACACATAAATGAATATTGTTTAACATATTGGCTCCAGAGCAGAGAAGTATCTTCAGAAATCAGTAATAATTAAGTCATCCAACAAAGATGTGGCATCACGAAACATTGCAAAACAGGTGAGGTTGCAAATGAAGACAGTCCATAAGTGGGCTTTTGTGAATATAAATTCCGTTTGCTAAAAAAAGCAAAGAAGACTTGTTTATTGTCTTCTTCTAATACAATTTTTAAGGCACTAAACACATTATGAGATTAATCAATATCTGTATTCCCCACCAAATCCCATTTCATTAGTTTCTACCAAGAATAATACAAAAAAGTTTCTGGTTTTATGGGAATTAGACTTTTGGGTTTATTCTTGTGATTGAATGAAAGTGCTTTGTAGAGTTTTCCAAAACTTTTATGCACCTACAGGGGTATACAACAGAGAGAAATGAAAGAGTATGGATAGTAATGTTTCTGTTCTCAGTCAGCTTTCATGTTATATTAAAAAAAAAGGTATTAAGAAGACAAAAACAAGTATGTGTTAAAGCAATGCATATTTAAATACTTTTTGGAAATAAGCACTAAAAGAACTAAAAGAAGCACATAAATTACAATTGTGGATAGTCTCATCTGAAATGGTAACATTAAAGGCCAAAAAATGAATTAGCCTTCATAGCCCTTATTTAATCTGGCGTAAATATCTATCAGATTATATACTGACAAATAATTCAGTGAGTAATATTGTCTCATGCGGCTGAAAAAACAAACAAAACACACACAAGCCATCCCATAAACAAAGTTGTAACATAGACACCAACAATAGATACCAACCACTAGGCATTGCTAACTACTGCTACTTACTCAGAATTGTGGTTTCAGTTCCATGTCTTCCTATACAATAAGTTTCTGTTGCAGTAATACCTTGGCTGATCCGGTATAATGTATATTTAAACCAGTGAGTTTTCTCTAAAGTCTCCCCACCCATGAAATTATTAATTTTACTTTTTACTTATGAAACCTGCCTGCGTTAGCCCTTCATAACAAATAATGAAGGACGGAAGAGCTGAAATCAAAACCACAACTCTCCTGGGAAGTTGCCCCTTTAGCGAAAAAAAATCCTTATAGGTTAGTTTATGCCAATGTGATTTGGCATCTAGTGTAGGAGAAAAATTTAAAACACAATCGTCACATAGATTGCAATAAAAAAAAAATGATGAAACTTGGGTATATTGACCCAGATCATTTTGTTTCATTGCAATCTATGGGAGGCATGCATTCAATTAACTGTTATAGATGTATCTGTGGTGTTTAATCCAGCTGAATATGCTTTCTGATCAGCTTGTCAATGACCAGTTAATACTGCATATATTAAGTCTGAAAACCGGGTCTAGATCTGTTGGATGGACCTTTCTTGGTGTATTTTACTATTGTGATTGGAAAATACCTGGTTTCTCCATTAATCAGGGGCTTTTATTAGGCACTCCAAAATCTCATCAACAAAACATATAAAGCACAGAAAAGAGCTTTGGTCACAGATTTAATTATATTCCCAGTACCATATGCTGATTTCATTGTATATATTGGGTTTTAGGTTTACATTTCCCTTGTTTAGTCTGCTTTGAGTGTTTCAGATATATTGTTATTCACACAACACTTCATCATGTTACTTCCTCTCTTCTCGTTAACCATCACTGAGATTCTGGGCAATTTTAGAGGCACGCAGGGTCAAAGACTGGCCATCTGTTATACTGGGCAGATGCCCAGTGGGTAGGTGACCAACAGGGTCCCACATCAGTTGAAGATTGGGTTCCGCAGTGTGCAGCCGCCAGCTGGAATAAAACAGTAATATGTATCTGTGTGTATGTATTTTGGTTTAGTCAACTCCCGTTCCGGCCATGGTCACAAATGATTGAGACGTCTAAAAATACACCTGTACTGCACGTAAAAATTAAAAAAACCTGGCCCATTCATCTGTATTAGTATGTTTTATACAACCTTTCAAAACAGATCTAAATTCTGAAACCCAATAACATATCCTAATGCTTCTATGTGAGATAATGCAGAGGAGACTGCCCACACTAATATGTGGCCCTAGGCATTTTCACCCTTATGAAGGTAGGGACATGGGGAGCTATACTCGTGTGAGACTGAGGGATCCAAGACATACTCAACACCCACCCCAGTTGCAGCCTTGCAATCAAGCATTTATCATTAGTGTTTGAAGCTAAAGCAGATTTGTAGAACAATATATAGCAATTCTTCTCCAGTAATCAAACACTGACAACATTGTGTGCCCTGCATTGTTGATTGAAAAGAGTTTAAGAAAGACAGTTTCATCTAATCTTCCGCAAAGATGATATGAAAATTGTACCAACACTAAAGAAATGTAGTTTTTTTCCCCAATTGATTTAATTGTTTTATTCCTAATACTATCTGTCCCAGACTATTTACCAATCAGATTTAAAGGGATAATCCTTTTATACACTTGTATGTCTTACAAAAAATGGATTGTATCGTATCAGCCCAAGAGAAAAGGGCTTTTTAATATCGATACCTTTTTTTTGAGACAAGCTTTAATTCAGTGTTAAAAAAATACACTGGGTCTGTCTACCTAATGGATCAGCTTGTCTTCGTCTATCAATTCTAGTTTTGTCATACCCCTTGAATATCTTGCTCCCTTGTATACTAATGTCCTGGTGGACGGTCAGGGGAAATACTTTGTTTCTGCACCCCATTGGCTTGGTGATCCATCCCTACCCAAGCCTCTTACAGGGATAATAGGGGTTACATGTATGTAAAAGGCATGTGTTTCTGGTGAGCTAGAACCAGGCATGAGCAATGCAAGGTTAATGTATTCTTACATGATAATGGTATAGGGGAGTAGGGTAAGTTATATAATATATTCATTTGTACAATTACCCTAAAGAGTGTTAATAGTTCTTGTCATTGCTTGCCTAGAAGTTAGACTTCACCTGAATTAGCTGGGCTATTTACGAATTTGTCCAAAGAAATGAAAATATTAAATGTGTTTCCATATACATTCCAGTGTATGATAGCTTTGTCTAAAAAAGTAATACAGTGCTTAAGAAACTAGATTTAGACATATGGAGGTTCTTCAATAGACACAGATAATTCAAAGAGAGAGCACTGAAGGTGGAGTGTTTCCATACTTATTTTGAACAAGTTCCCTTTAAACAGATGTCCAGCATAAGAGTATTGGCATTTATAAGATAAATTCATGAGTAGAAGAAATGTATACATTTATAAGATAAATTCATGAGTAGAAGAAATGTATACCTGAATAGATTTTCTGGAGCCTCCTATTTTACAAAGCAGCTTCTACAGCAATTGGGTTTGTTACAAACTTACTTTTGATGAAATAGGATTTGCTATGGAAATTTTATTTTTTCAATTAAAAAAGATGGAGTACCAAATTAATCCTTTTTGAATAGAAAAACAATGGAATAATATTTTTGCTCCCTTTTTTTTTAAGTCAGACTATACTTTTTACAGCTTCAATCAATCATCCTTGTTAAACAGGGTATGTGCATGAGCTCATCTGTTCTCATCAATTGTGACTAGCAATCAAAACAAGACATCCAGCATATGACAAATTCTAAAATACAGAAGGGGTGTAATTTCATGTCTTTAGTGACGTTAAAAGCTAAAGTTAAACTGATTAATAAAGGATGCTTTGTTTTGTCTTCAGAAGGGAAGTTAAAAGATAGAATTATGTGGCAAAGAGTACAAGATGTTCCAGATAGCAATTTGGATGAACAAAAGATATGCCTATCTTATGACTTAAACCAGTGGTGGGATCAGTGAATATACCATATTTGCTTGGATATGAGACGACCCTGATTATAAGACGACCCCCCAACATTTGAATATTAATTTAGGAAAAAAAGAAGGCCTGAATATAAGACTAGCCTATAAGAAAAAAAGTTTTACTAGTAAATATTACTTCACAGTTTTTTCATATTTAATAAAAACTATGAGAAACTTATGCCATATATTCCACTCTGCCTCCCTGATATGCCACACTGCCCCCCAGAAATGCCTTATACCCTCTGCCTCCCTGATATGTCGTTCTGCTGCCAGAAATGCCTAATACCCCCTATATGCCACTCTGCCTCCCAGATATGCCTTTTGACTCCCTATTTCCACTCTGCCCCCCAGATTTGCCTTATACACCCCTATATGCTACTCTGCCTCCCTGATATTCCTTTTAACCCCCTATAATCCACTTCCGCCAGGGCTTCTATGAATGAGCACCGGAAGGTCATGTGATGCCTGTAACAACTAACAGCCCTACATGACCACTTTGTCTCTAGTTCCTTATACCTTCTTGCTCTAACTGAAACCTGGCTAACCTCTTCTAACACTGCTTCTCTTGCTGCTTTCTCCTATGGTGGTCTACACCTCACTCACACTCCCAGACCTGATGACAAGAAGGGTGGAGGGGTAGGCTGCCTACTCTCCCCTACTTGTACTTTTCAACCTATTCCCTCTGCCCCATCACTCTCTTTTTCCTCATTCGAACTCCATGCTATCCGACTATTTCATCCCATCTCCATATGCATTGCTGTTATATATCGCCCCCCTGGCCCGGCTAACATCTTTCTTGATCACTTCTCCTCATGGCTCCCTCTCTTCCTCTCCTCTGATGTTCCTTCTGTTGTCCTTGGGGATTTCAACATCCCAGTTGGCACCCCATTGAGTCCCATGGCTTCAGAATTTCTTTCTATCACTTCCTCATTTGATCTGCAACAACATATTAACTCCCCTACTCATGATGATGGTAACACCCTGGACCTTAGTTTTTCTAGCATGTGCTCTCTCACTAACCTTTCAAATTCCCCTTTCCCCCTCTCTGACCACCACTTCCTTTCCTGCTCTCTAATTTTGCCTCATACTCGCCCCCTTGCACCCCAACCCTGCCTAACCAGAGCCTCCAGCTCTAATTAACCGTCAAGGAACTTTCTCAACAATTTACTTCCCTCTCGCTACTCTCCGGAGATCTCTTAAGAAAGTGCATGGCCCATACAAGCGGCTACGTATCTGTTCTATAAACGTCACTCTCATATCTGGCTCTTGGGCATGTAGGCACATCTACTACCCGCTCTTCCACGACGGTCACATTTCCAACCCCTGGCACACGACTGTAACCCCAGACAGCCTACGACGATGTCCGCTATACACTGCCAAACGTAGTTTTGGCGAAAGTCTAATTCCAATGTCTGACTTTCTGCACTATAAATTTACTGCTAGCGTTCTACTACTCTGCTTTAAAAACCTGCTTATAAGAAACCTATTCCACCATCCATCATCTCCTCCCCTGTCCATAACACAAACGACCTCTTTAATACTTTCAATTTCCCTGCTGTCCGAACCGATCCCTCCTACCCCTTCCAGCTAACCTTAATGCAATCTGAACTTGCCGACATTCTTCCAATAATAAAATTCAAATGATCAGAAATGACATATCTGCACAGTCACCTCCCTCTGACTACGCACCCCCCTTCCCACTGACCTCTTCTCCCTTCACTACATTAACTAATTTCTCTGCTGTCACTGAAGAGGATGTACATGCTCTTCTTCTTTCCTTTCGTCCAACCACATGCCCCCTTGGCCCCGTCCCTTCCCATCTCACCCAGTCTTTTTCATCTACCCTCTTCCCTACTCTAACACCTATCTTCAACCTCTCCCTCACTACTGGATCTGTCCCATCGTCCTTCAAGCATGCTACCTTTACTCCTATCTTGAAAAAGTCCTCCCTTGACCCGACTGGTTTCTCCAACTACCGTCCCATCTCTCTGCTTCCTTTCACCTCCAGGCTTCTTCAAAGAACTATTTATATACAACTAAGTTTCTAGACTCCAACTTCCTGCTTGACCCTCTTCAATTTGGTTTTCGCCCTCGACAGACCGCCCTTACTAAAGTTACTAATGACTTACTCACTGCTAAATCCAAGGGCCACTACTCCATGCTAATTCTACTGGACCTTTCTGCTGCTTTTGACACGGTGGACCACCCTCTTCTCCTTCAAAAGCTTTGTGATCTTGGCCTCCGTGATACTGCTCTCTCATGGCTCACTTCCTACCTCTCTGATCGTACCTTCAGTGTCTCTGTCTCCAGTAACACTTCCCCTCCCCTCCCTCTCTCAGTTGGGGTACCCCAAGGCTCAGTTTTAGGACCCCTTCTGTTCTCTCTTTACACTTCCTCCCTTGGCAAACTGATCTCATCTTTTGGCTTTCAATACCACCTGTACGCTGATGACACCCAGATCTATCTTAGATCGTGTATCTAACTGCATTGCATCTGTCTCTACCTGCATGTTTCTTGAAACTTAACCTCTCCAAAACTGAACTCCTCATCTTCCCTCCTTCCAATGCTAAGATTCCCCATCAATCTCCCTCAATGTTAATGGTGCTATCATCTCCCCGTCTACTCATGCACGCTGTCTTGGTGTCACCCTTGACTCCGACTTTTCGTTCACACCCCATATTCAGTCTGTCTCTAAAAACTGTCGCATCAGTCCCTTCCTAACACAGGATGCCACTAAGGCTCTTGTCCATGCCCTGATTATCTCCCGTCTGGACTACTGTAACTCTATCTTAGCCGGTCTCCCTCTTAACCGTCTCACCCCTCTACAATCCACCATAAATGCTGCCGCCAGACTTATCTTCCTCTCACATCACTTTACTAACGTCTCTCCCCTCTGTCAGTCTCTTCACTGGCTGCCTGTGCGCTTCAGGATTCCTTTCAAAATCCTCACTCTTACTTTCAAAGCCCTTCACAGCGGTTCCCCTACCTACATCTCCTCTCTCATCTCTAAATACACTCCTAACCGGTCTCTCCGCTCATCCAGTGATCTCCTTCTGTCCTCTCCTCTGATTTCTAGCTCTCATGCACACTTACAAGATTTCTCAAGGGCTGCCCCTATCCTCTGGAATGCCCTCCCCCATTCTATCCGTCTCTCCACCTGCCTTTATTCCTTCAAAAAATCCCTCAAGACCCACTTCTTTAAGGATGCTTATAATATTGCACATTAACCCCTTTCCTCTCATATTCCTTTAGCTTACCCTTCCTACTCCCTCCCCTGCAATACTTTTACTAGCGTGGCTGGTCTATCCCCAACAGTGGCACTTTTACCTTTTACCTTTTGTGTAATACAACCCAACTCCCTCTAGACTGTAAGCTCGTTTGAGCAGGGCCCTCCTCACCTGTTGTCAATTTGTTATGTTACATACTACTTGTTATGTCCTGTCTACCCATTGTACAGCGCTACGGAATTTGATGGCGCTATATAAAACAATAAATAATAATAATAATGCTGGCCTTCCATCATAGAAGCCCCAAAGGAAGTGCCGGCAGCAGCGGAGGTTGTCTGCACGCATCACACAGACGCCACCGGCTGCCCGAGAGGAGGATCCGGGTCTCCTGCAGCACTGCGGAGAATCTAGATCTTAGTTTTGAAGTCAGCAGTGGTGGAACTACCGGGGTCGCAGGGGCCCTGGAGTTCTGCCAGTCAGGGGGGCCCAAGGGGTGCCGAGCGGTTGCTGAAAACGACCGCTCAGCAACTCTTGGTTTCTAGTTATGCCCCTGGCAGTCAGACCTCTATTTGAGGTCTGATTAGAAGACGGCCTTGAATATAAGACCATGGTTATTTTTCAGAGCACCATCCCACCCAGAGCAACGTACAACGGGTAAACAGGAGATAACATAGTCTTATATAAACATAAGGTAAGGCCTACTGAAATGAGCTGGCAACTCAGGCCTGAAATTAGTAACCTTCATAAATCAATTACCATTTCTAATGAGCTCACTAGAATGTTCTAAGACATTTGGACAATATTTTCACTTTAGACTACTTTAATAGGCTATAGGTCAGACAAATCGTACAACGTATCGCTCATCTCACAATTTTCCAAAAACAATGCCAATTGATTTATCCACAAAATCCACAAAATAATGAATTTGAATTTACAAGCATTGTCTGTTTTCCATAAACCGGGTATGAATTAATGGTAGTGTGTTGTTTACTTATACCCTAACAGTTAGTGAGATTAGAGGGTCTGCCCTGACCAGCACAATGGGCTGTAAAGTTGACTAAGATCTGCTTCTATAGCAGGTTGATCACAGATCCCATGTGGGCTCCTTTTGATACACTGAAGCTGTGTACCAGGGTATGACATCATATGCTAGTGTTGCATGGTTCTAAGGTAAGTACATGGTTCTGCCCTGACACTGTCCCTAAACAAACCTCAAATGAAGGTGTACCATATTGGGTAGTATGTTAATGTAACAATAGTAACTATTATCAGTATAGTGTGTACTGTAGTTAACCTGGTTCAGCAGCTCTCTTCTTAAGACCAGTGTAGCAATGTGACCAATTATTTGGGTTAACATATCTATTGATATTATTCTGTCATGCTAGTTTTGTCATACCCTTTGAATGTGTGTACTGTAAGAAGTGTTGCCTAAATAGTTGGCGCTATATAAATGAAGACTAATGCTAAATCTCTGTAAAACTGTACAGAGTCTGAGACTCTAAAAACCACTACAACTTTAAAATACACCCCAGAAATACTAGACATGAAATGCTATTCTATTAAAATTGGAACATAATAATTGACTGCAAATTATATAAAACAAACATGTTACAGCACTAGCCAGATTACAAGTTAACCAATGATGCATGGGTATATTCATTTTGACATATGTGTGTCATCTTTTGCAGTTAGAGCAAATGCAACATGATCACCACTATCACACTAAGAGAAAAATATAACACTTGGCTGCACAAGCAAGAACATAGATGAGCTGTTTTAATTGTGCCAGTTACATGAACAGTCACAACTATGGCTGTGTGCACTGGACTTGGTGAGTTATCTTCGGATTGTATCTCCCTCCTATGGTCTACCTGACTTAATCTTTATGGTGGTTTAATGGAAAGTTATGTTTGCTGACTCTAAACCTAACCAGATGGGTAAACAACTTAGATCCGGTTAGGGTGCAGTGGACCGAGAACAGTTTGTTATTATGCAATACCTTGAGTCAGCAGTATCTTGTTCCACACGCAGGCAGAATGAATGAAACAAGTCTTCTTTGGGATAGGAAGTTGCATATCTAAATATGTACTGTATGTGGCATCATACAACATCAGTAACACACAAAGTATTTTCAATTCATTGCTTTGTTCCATTATGAAGGAGGATTTCTTATTAAAATAATGTTTTAAGAAATCTGACATTTATTTAAGTAAATAATGTACCCTTGAGTCACTGAAGACTGATCACATTATTCCTAGGTTAATGGGGTGTATTCTCTGACGTAAGAGTTTGTGGACCAGGTTGAGGGGGGGACTATGCATTATAAAGGGCTAAATCTATGGAGCGACAAGATAAATTTGATTAGCCCATTATGTTGCATAGTAATGTGAGGAGATTGGGCCCTTCATAATGCATTGTAAGGTCAGTCAGTTGCAGATTCACTAGACTACAATGGTAATTAACTTTTAGGTTACACTAATTAAGCAAACAAAAAGGTTGCGAGAAAAAAATAGTTAAAACAACGTAATTTTTGAAAGAACACGCATTTCCTGATGTAAAATGTGACCAAATCATTAGAAGCCGACAATCTGGGAAACACTGCATCGTTGGACCTGTAAAACCTGCTTTGATTGACTGAACAACTAGCAACTGAAGTTTCCTCACAGGAGTCTGGGATATTATTAAAAAGTATTGAATAAGAGTGTATGAAGAATATGGACCATATTTTAAAAGCAATGTAAAATATTCTACTCTAATGCATATTTGAGCTAGTAGTGGTTCTTTAAAGGATTTGCCTGGGCATGGTCACACAAGTAGTTGTATTCCCTGTGCCTCTGGTGATGGCCAGGAGTTTCCCTCTCACTCACAAAGACGAAGATTCTTCGTGTTATGTGTCTTCGTCTTCGTATACGTTTTGCCGCTGCCGTGTTCGTATGTTCGGTATTCGGGCACCCTTCGTGCTCGTTTTCATGTTCGCCCGATTATAAATGCACAAGTCTACTAATAACTACTTACTACTAGTAGCTACTAGTAACTACTTACTTATAATACATAGTGTTACTGCTAGATCTTCTAGCTCTATTTCCTATTTCAGTCTAGTAGAGAAACACCTTGTCTCTTTATTGCACTGCCTTTTGGCAAATAATAAACCGGCTCAGTCCTTATCACCCAGCTGGTCACTACAACTGATGATTTTATTGGACAAACAGGACTATTAGCATTGCCATAGATAGCACATTATCATTTTATGCTCAAAAAATATTTTTCATAGCATTTTCCCCTTATGAAAAATCACATTCTTGAAGCAGTTCAGCAGAACTTTTAGTTGTAGTGTGTTGTACATTTCTCATGCACTTAACTCCAATATAAATATGATCTTTAGTCAAGTAGGATATATTTACCTTGAGATAAGCAGCAGTAGCAAGTGATTTATTTATTTGTCCTTACCCAGACCTTTTAGCCAGCCCATAGAGCAGCATGAGGACTACTACTTCCCTGGACCTGTTGCCTAAAGCCTAGGCCAGAATATGGAGCTGGCAGTAACACTTGCATCTCTGTCCAACAATACGTATACTGCTTCTTAATTTACCTAGTATGTTTGTATGTATGTATGTAATCCTCCATTGAAAAGCAGGATGAGACCTGAAGCTGGTAAGAGCTATGTAAAGTATTGTAGGAATGCTGAACAATGCATGTGTGTTCATGTTGTCTCTGTTTTATAACATTTCAACATTTTAGTGAAATATTAATGGAAGTTAACTTGACAAAAATGTGTTAAAATGCAGGAGGCTTTTCCACAACGACGATCTGGACGATCTAATCTGCCCATCATAGTTTTGATCTGCTGATGTTATGCAACAGAAAGTCATGTTATCATTATTATTATTATTAGAGGCTTATTCACTTTCAAACCAAATCAAAGGAAGGTCTGGATACATAGTCACATAGCTACACTAAAGCAAGCAGAGAATAATACAGCGTGGATGCTTATGTGTAAGTGTGTGTGTGTGTGTGAGGGCTGCAACTAATGATTATTTTCATAATCACTTAGTTTGCTGATTATTTTTTCGATTAATTGTATAAAAAAACAATAGGGAAATTTTTCAATTAATTTAAAATGAATTAATGAACAAACTGGGTTTTAAAAACAAAATTTACAATAATGTGTCATTAACCCTTTTATCTCTTTTACAATGGCATTTCCCTAATTCCCTTATTATTTTATAGTAAAAGCTATATTTTTAAGGTACAATGCATTTCTTATTTTTATTTCCTTTTATTTGCCAACCTGCCCCCCCCAATTATGCACATCTGATGCCAGATATGCCCTGATATGTCTAATAGCCCCTGATATGCCTTACACCCCTATAGGCCACTGGGCCTCTGATATGCCTTATACCCCCCCCAGGAATGTCTTAAGCTCCCCTGATATGCCTTATACCCCCCAGATGATTGCTTATGCCCCGCGTGATATGCCTTATCCCCCTTATATGCCAATGTGCCCCCTGCGTATGTCTTATATCCCAAACAGGGAAAAGAAAAAATGTCGGTGCGCTAAGCTAGTCTTCAGGCTAACTAATACAACATGTATAATATGAGGCCTACCAAACAGTGTGAGCATGCTCAAATACAGTTGTTGGCTGTACAATGTATACAAAAAACAAAATACTGTCTGCCGCTTCTCACCCTTAAAAAACATTCGGCAACAATTTGCTTGCCAACTTTATTAGGGTGAGAAGCGCAGACAGTATTTTGTTTTATGTCTTATATCCTTCCAGATATGCCACTCTGCCCCCAGATATGCTTATACCTCCCTATATGCCATTCTGCCCCCTGATATGTCATACTATCCCTAGATATTCCTTATACCTCCCTATAAGCCACTATGCCCCCTGATATGCCTTACACCCCCTGATATTCCTTGTGGCCCCCACCCATATACTCCCTGGTGTCTAGTGGGGGCAGCCGGTGAACCTCTGCTGCTGGACAGCACTTTCCCTAGAGCTTCTATGATTGAGCGCCGAAAAGTCATGTGACACCGGTGCTCCATCATAGAAGCCCCAAGGGAAGTGAAGGGCAGTAGAGGTGGTTGTCTGCGCGATGTCCGCCGGCTGCCATATAGGAGTATCCACCTCAGCGGGACCTGGATCCTCCTCCCTGGCAGCTGGTGGCCGTCTGCCCGATGCGCACAGACAACCACCGCCTCTGGCCTCCTTGTTCCCAGCATCTTTGGCTGGTTGAGCACTGGACCTATTGCTGAAGTAATGTGGAGAGATTATAAAGATCAACTGAAAAAGTACCCTCCGCAGAGAAACAACAAGCAGAGTAGAATAAACCTGGCTATTAACAGCCCCCTCCAGTGTTTGGCCAGCACCTTACATGAATGAAGGTGAAACAGAAAAACATAAGTACATCAATGAGTAAGGAAGATTTAAAAAAGTACACTATATGCTCAATAGACAACTCATGTGAATGTATAAATTAGTTTTATGAATACAACAATAATATATGTTTAATATGAATAGCCCAAATAGCCCTTATAAAATTATGTATATATATAGATGAGACACCGAACAGTATATTGCATTCTGTCTCATATGTAATGTAACACAGGTCACTGTATTAAATTAAAGATACTTCATGCATGATTATACAATAGTTATGCTGGAAAAGAGACCTATTAAAATTATTATTATTGCTATATATTCCGATTTAGATTTTATTATCCTTTAAAAATTAATGACAGCTTCCTTCGTTAGTTGTAGTGCTGCTAATGGCACCTGCCCTAGTACCTGTTCTGCTGCAACCAGTAAATTAACAATATGAGTAGGAATAATCATAGAAAACCCAAGAACATGATGTTAACATAACTACCCCCATGTGCACATAAGTACATTATCTATATACATCTATATAGCTATATATAGATATATAGCTATATATATATAATCATATTGTAACTTCTTTATCTAAAATAAAATGTATTCTATTTATTGTATTTTCATAGTTTATTCAGTATACTAACCATAAAATATTCGGTAACTTGAACCTAAAATAAATACTTTTATATAATATAATGTAAGGATTGTACACTTTTATAGTGACAGTAAATTTGATCTAGCCTACTATAAATGTGTTCTAACGTTTATATCCCTTTACAAACTCAGTTTCCGTATAGTAGGTATACACAGGGATACATATGAAATACAGAAGCACACATTTACAAAAACCGATGTGAATTCCTAGAACAAACAGGAAGTAGAGAGTCAGGAAGTTCAAACATGCTGATACACATAACATTTTTTTTTGGAAAAGGCCAAGACCAAGGTCTAAATATTAAGACTGCAACTAACAATTATTATCATCATTGATTAGTTGGCCGATTATTTTTTCGATGAATTGAATAAAAACAAATGCCATTTTTTCTTTTATTCAAAATAATGAACACTGGGGAGACTGGGGAATGGATCTGACTGTCTAGGTTGCAATTATGTAACAAAGCTTCCATGGGTTCAACTTTAATAAAATGCCTGTATCGGAGCATCTTAAAAGCCAGAGTGTTTACAACACTGTTAACTAGAACATACTGTTTAATGTATATGCTAGACTTTGTCACTATATAGTTATCCATTCTGATTGTATGACTAACTGCTAGGAGGCCATTTCTTTTACACAATCAGGTTCACAAAAGACTTTAAATTATAGCTACTACGTCTAGGTCCAATATACCGGTCATTACCTAATTTCAGTTTATAAAACGCTGCACCTTAGTCAACAAGTTTGGAATAGGCTTCAAACCTTTCAGTAGCGACTACAGTGCTCAAGGTCTATTTATAGTGAAACAGCCTGTCATGGCAAGGTGTACTTTTTTGGTTCTTGGAAATTTATTGAAAATGGTATACATTTCCTCTATTATATGTAATGGGTCTTGGCTGGAAAAATATTTCAGTGGGAATACACGTAGGAATATCCAATGACTCATAAACGTCATTTTGCACTTGCAGGTCTATTCCGGTGCGTGGGTGTTTTTGCAGAACAATTACTGCAGAGTCTCTTAATATATCAAATCTTTTTTGACACTTCAGTCAGCTTCACTGAGTTCCTTTCAGAACAGATTTTTTTTGTCTATTTTTTCTTTATTTCCAGCATCTGCTATTTACACATAAACCTGATGTTTCTCTCATAAAGCAGTTTTTGGATAGTTTTCAGGAGTTAATCTGGCCAAGCAGTTTCAGAATTCACAGTTTCTATGGAAATAATACATTTACAATCCCGTAACGAGGAAAACAGCCCTGAAGAACTGAACCCAACAAAAGCATTTTTCATTATTACTTAACCTTGCCAGAAATTAAAACAGAACTGAAGATGATATATCACCTTCTCATTTGATGCTTACAATTACAATACAATCTTTAGAGCTCCATCATTTTCTGCAGAATAAGCATAACTGTTAGCCAAAAGACCTTGATATCTGTTTCATACCCCAGACATTTTAGACCTTGATCAACTTTGCAGCTCAATTGGACAGATTAGGGGATCTCAGCAACGACATCATGCTTGGCGGGACAGCGCCCGAACATTGTCTTACAGAACATCCAACACTTGGGACGTATGCTATTCTACCAATAACATTTCTCCTCAGTCTAAATGAGTCAACTGGAATAGAATATTACAGTGTGGATAACAATACAATAGTCACCAAAAAGGTCCAGAAGCTGCTGTGTAGAAGTCCATACTAGGATACCCTACAATATATAATAGGGAAAACCCGGTAGTATAAGTCTGTTAATTTCAGTGTTTTTTAAAAAAAATTACTTAAGTAACCTCAAAGAAAACATGGCCACCCTCCTTTGTACACAAATATTTTACTTCTGGTTTGTATGCATGTGTCGGAGACCCGTACTCGAACTGAGTAGCTCCGCCGTAGGGATCTTCCTTGCTGAAAGCTCAATTGCTTAACGGATTAACCCTTCATATTCTCCCAAGCACTAGCCGAGACTTAGCGTAGGGTACAAACTGAACTCTCTTTATTGAGCACAGCACAGATATTTATACACAAAACATAATAAGATTAGGGGTATACATACATACAGTTTTATGGCCGGCCAGCAATGCCCACCCGACAAAGAGTCAATATTTTGGGGTGATCACAAGGGAGCGGCATTATCCGTTGGGACCCCGAGGGACAGCTTGGGAAACCTCCCCCCGGGAATAGTCGGCATGGTAACTGGGACATAGCCGCAGCTTGGAAGTTTGGTAATAAAACCAGGGTTCCCAAATGAGCTCCCTCTCCAAAACCAGGACCAAGTGTTGCCCACCACGAGCTTAATGTAACCTCAAAAGAGCGATGTAGTGGGACAAAAGGTGGTCGTAGCAACGCAGTTACAATTGTCAGTGGGCATGGTCACAGTTACTAGCCGTTGTACAGTCCCACAAATTTGCAGGTAGGTCCTTGGTTTCCCGTGCACTCTGTACCCCCCAATGAGCACAGGGTTACATAGACATAAGAGGGGACTGGGCAGGCAGGTAAGGAGTCTCCCCAGAAATCCACCACTGCGCCTTTCCCAAGTTCAAACATACACCCATGTGTCCTCAGCCTCAGGGGTTACCATGACAATACATATTGCCACTTGGCACATGAATCTTGGCACATTGTAACACAACTTCATCCAGTCCAATACATTTGTATAGCTATAATTACCATCATTCCAGAAAAAACAACAACCAGCAACAGCCAAAATATACATAAGTAGGGTGGGGCAGGAGGGCAATTTGACCAGCTCTCTCATTTGTAATTGTTGTCCTCCATGTGGCAATGCTTTACATAGACTCCCACAGGATATTCCCTGTTAGAGCCTCTCTTTTTCTCCACCTCACACTGGAAGCCAATTGTGCCCAATCAGAGCTCCTCTCCCTCATGACCAATGCACTCTCTCAAAGGCTGTTCTGGAACATTTCCCTGGAGCTGGAGAAAAAGAGTGCTGGCGATGGCCTCAGATACTGAATTGGTGCACTGCATATAGTAGTTTTAGTTACTAGGAATGTAGTAAGTAACTGATGAGCTACATGCTACAAATGACCCAGATTTGCCTTAAAGGGACACTTTAGCATCCCTGAATAATGCGTTAGACTTGAGTACATGGTACAAAAAAGATTGACTTTTTCATTTTAATAATTTTTGCATAAGGAATTTGGTTTCCTGCCCTTTCAGTTCTCACAAAATTCGAAGGGCTATTTTGATTCAGAAACGAAATTTGTTTTCACTCACCCTTAGTCTATCTCTCAATGACTCCCTACCATCTGCGTACCATTTGAACAGCACTGGAGCAGGATCATGTGAAAGGGGAATATATCTCCTGTACTGTATTTAGCTAGGGGTGAGGTGGAAAAAGGGACAAATGCATATGGAAGGATTGTGCAAAATCGCCCCAAGCACAAAACGCACAACAATTTAAGAAGACCATGCAGCTAACATATACGTTAATGTGATGGCTGGAGTGCATACCTGAGAACTCTCCAGATTTCACAGGTATGTTCCTAGGTATGCTGGGGCGTCCTTCTACAACACCCTCTCATAACAAAAATAAATATTCTCATTCTTATGGGAAATGAAAAGGTACTTGGGGTTGTAAACTGAGTCTTCCGGGGAGAATAGTAATTTACAATTATGTTGTTGCAAAGAACGGATAAAGGCGACTTTTATCT
The DNA here is from genome assembly GCA_009364415.1 of Spea multiplicata. Lineage (NCBI taxonomy): Eukaryota > Metazoa > Chordata > Amphibia > Anura > Pelobatidae > Spea > Spea multiplicata. The sequence goes on along the minus strand of VKOC01020178.1, from coordinate 6,457 downwards.
ATTGTTATGAACTAAAACAAGAAGGGCTGACAAAATTCAGCTATAGGAACAAGCCCAGCCAAATAAATAGTCCATAATGCTCTGGGCAGAAGACATGAACGCTATACAAACTCTTGTCATGCTAACCTGTATGTGAAATTGCAAGTGGAACTGAAATCTTTCTGGGAAAGTGGCCTAACGTTTTTTAAATCTAGCCAGCCCAGAGAAAAATTGCTCCCTTTTCAGCCCTCCTCTGAATGAAACCATGGGAATGACTAAGGAGGTGACATCCAGACACCACTCATCATTTTGACAAATACATTTTCGTTTAGTTAATCCACAGTATTACATAGCACTTGAAAACATTGCACTATCGCCAAATGCCTCTCCTGGCAGAAATATTCCCTGCAAACACACTCATGTGATCAAAGTATAGCTTTAACACATTATGATGCCCCAGTGAGCAATTTCGTTGAGAAAAAAAATATCCAGTATCCATGGAAACTGATTCCTGCTAATTCAAATAGCAGCATTACTTTTAAAGATGAAGTTCTAAAAAAAAAAATCAAGTACTCTTCATTTTGAGAATGCAAGAGTCTCTGATACTTAATGCATATTAAAGTCAATTATCCGTCAAACATGTTAGTGGTGGTAATTAGATCAGGACAAAGTCTGGGTGCGTTAGAATACAAGGCCCTCGTTGGTTCTTTTCTAGCAGCCAAGTCATTATGTGTGCTTTAGGCATCCCATATAAATGTACAACTAAGGAAAATACTTATTACGGTCTCATAATGGTACAGCGTCAATACAGTCCAATTAGATGCTTTACAGAACCAAGAATTATGCGAACTTACTCCTTAATAACATCAGTAACCATGAATTCACTTAGTGCCCCAACCACAACTGAAGTTCTGTCAAGTTGCTTAGATATAATACCAAGATTAGAGCAGGCTTTGTGCCTACTTAAGGTTTCGATGTAGCCAATGCTTTACGGGAATGTTGGTAACTAATAACTTTTGTTCAATATTAATTGAAAGGAAACGATAATACGGATGGTTCCAGAAAACCAGTCAATAGTAGGTCTACTTGGCTTTTCAGGTGGCACTTGATGTCGCTCAATATAACATTCAGTAAAAGATAACATTTTATCTGACAGACTGTTGCCCTTAATAAGGATGTGATTATTGCCCACGTCCTGCCTGGTTAAGGGAAGAAGCTTTCTGATAACATAAAACTGGATAACTACCGTACATAAATCACACTCATGTACTCACAATACTTCATGAACATTAGGTATGATGGGGGTCACACTATTGTTATTTTTGTTGTGGTTGATAGTATTTATGTACTGTATATAGGCTTATTGTATCTCCCCCACTTATGGAGTAAGAACTGTTTATGGCTAGTGTATTTTGACGAGAATTCTTGCCAAAAAACATTCTTACCAAAGCAGTTTTCATGGAGTCTGTCCCTTATTAGTCCTTATGTGTATTGGGGGATTGCAAACTAAAACAGCTGGAATGTCATACATAACCTATCCCTGTTTCCCTCAAAGTCTTTTTCCAGCTATGCAACAGTTTTTCCTGTTCTTAGACGAGTCTCTGGTCATTTCATCTCCTCTGCATGTTTGTTTTATAAAACCTTCAGGGAGAGAAAGGCGACTTTGAGAAGTCCTTCCTGTTTTGTTGGAGACACTGTCTCATTTAGAAAAAGGTTTCTTGAAAGGAGATGAACCTTTGGAATCTAGATACCATATGTGTGATGTGGTTTGGAATTATCTGCACATCTCATTAAAAAAGATTAAGCAAACAAATAATTTTACTGTTTTAGGAGAACCTGTTAAGGCAATGCTTTTGTTGGAGAACAGAATATTACTGGTCCTGGTATGCTGTCTTGGACAATGATTTATGATTTTAGCTCTGGCCAAATGGAAATGTGTATAGATTGTATTTTAATTTAAGTTCTGCTGTAGATGAAGAAGAATTGTCTACATAAAAAAGTAGTTTTCACTCATAGTCGATTTAAACACATTAAAATCTATGAAAATCACACTGTTAAATATGAAGGCAGCATATTTAAGATTTCCATAGGAGTTTTACCATGCAACCAAAACATGAACATAATTAAAGGTTATGACCAAGAACTGCTGCTTTCTTTATCTGTATCCTAAATACTTTAAATACATTAAAATGAGTTTCCAGATTTCTGTATTTGACAAAAATAAATGGTTCTTATAGATAAATATAATAACTTCTTACATTTGCCTATTCAGCGGACTTTGTTTTCCAATTGTTTCTGTGAGCTCTTTTGGAGCTTTCTTTTTATTCTCTCGATTGTAAGCTTGCAAGCAGGGCCCTTTTAATCTAAAATATCTGTTTGTCTTATTCTGTTAATTCTAGTTTTGTCATACCCCTTAAATAGATGCATTGCAAGAAGTGTTGTACGAATTGTTGGCGCTATATAAATACAATTCCATGATATTTGTAGTAGACTACAATTTCACATAAAAAGTATTAATGGCTGCATGCCTTCTCTAACCTCACCCCCTGCAATAAGTGTCCCTCTTTGGTCATTTCAAATGCTTTTAGTATGATGTATCTTATTTAATTATAGGTAATTATTTCCCACAGGACACATGAATGTATTTATTTACATGATTATAATTTCTCTGGGGTCCCAGATTAGCAACATTTCATTTTAGTCATCAGGAGTTGTAACACTTTAACAGCTTCCTTAGTCTACTATTTACCCAACACAAAATGCAAAAATCCCCCTAAAATAAAGCTTAATAGAAAGGGATATTACAAAAAAACGTTTACCAATCTTTTTTTTTTTCCTGTTGAAGTCATGTTCATACTTACAATAACAGAAATCAAGTGGTTTTATATTACTTGATTTACTTGTTTGCTACTGGCTTCTTGCTATTCTGCTAAATAATCAGATTTTAACATAGCATTATGGAAAATAAAGAATATTTATTCTATAGTATAGAGCATCTGTAGTAAATAAGGAAATGTGTTGGGAAGTTGCATAGCCACCAACAGTTATCAAGTTACAGCTATAATTGCGAAAACAATTCTGGCTATAATTAACAATTCATCAATTATACGAACGGGTGACAACGCCCAACGCACAATGCCCAAAGGTGCAACATTGGCCAGCAAAAAAAAAATAAGTGGACCTTCATGTGACATCATACAAGTCTTCTGTGTTCAGGTGTCAGGAAACTGAAGGTTGGGAGGATGCAGATAATATGTTTACTTAATGTATGTATATATTTATAACAGCCAAAGAACACTTTTATATACAGTATATTTTGGTGCATCTCTGTATATATATATATATTTATATATATATATATATATATATATATAATCTCACACACAATGCTAAAACTAATGTACACTGTAAACATCAGAAGTACCAAGCACTTCTGAGAAGGGTTGTCCAGCTAAAAAAAGAAAAGCAATCATAAGAAAAATATGTGACATGAGGAAACAGGATGTAAGACTAGACAGGGATCCTCTTTCATGACACCCATAGTTCTTTGAAAAACCACATTTGTTGTAGAAGCAGAAAACATAACATAACAATCTTACTGGGACATCCAGAAAGCTTTGTTGTCAAAGTCTGCCAAATGCCAGTCAATAGTCTCTTGGAAATAAATAAACATTGCTCCTTTCCGTGACCCCAAGAACAGAACAAATTCCAGAACAGCCTGCAAATTGAAGCATGTGTGTTTGTGTGTGGGAGAAGGAAAATAAAATCTGCATTTCCTCCAAGCCAGTCTTCCACTATTAGTCATTAAAATCACGTCTTTTCAGACCAATGTGGCATATGAGTTCTTTTTTTGTTTTCCTGTAATATTTCACAGATTTTATAGAAAAAACACAAATGTTATCAGGCAATCTATTATTTAAGGCTCATTTTAAAGCTTATCCGAAACCACACTCAACTATGGAAATAAGCCCTATACATCTTTAAAAAAACAGCTTAAAAAATTATCATTTAACAAAATGCAAAGTGAGCCAACAGAAGAAAAATCTAAATCAAATCAATATTTGGTGTGACCACTCATTCAAAATAAATTATTCTACAGTACACTTGCACGAAGTCAAAGGTTTTGTAGGCATATAGTTAGTTGTATGGTTAAACAATCATACCAAATAGGTACTAATGGACACATTTTTCTGTTTGTTTTTAGCCCAATCATTTTCAGGCAACGAATTACGTTTCATGGCCATTTAATTCAGCCATAAATTTGGGAACAAAATGAATTGTCCGGTGCCCACTTACTCTAATTCTCTCGCACTCTCATTTTGTCCACAACCACTTTCGCTGGCCACTTCTACATCTCCTTCTCCTTCATCATCTTTCTTTTATCTCCTCCTCTCTTTTATTTCATATAGGCTATTTTCAGTTGCATCTCAGTGGACATAACTCAGCAGAAACTTCCATGCAAGTTTGGAGCTGCACTTCTGCAAATGGATTTGGTAGAATTAATAGTCTCCTCAATGCTGTAGAGACAGATAATAATCCAACATGCAATGCCATCTTCAGTGTAAAGAAGATTAAGGGGTCCTGGAAGTGATGGTATGGTCCCCACAGAGCCCTGATCTTAACATCATTGAGTTATATGAAGAGGGAAAAGCAACTCATCTCTTGCATTACCTGCTTACCATTGCATTGCCTGCTTACCATTTTCAAAGATGTTTGGCACAACCTACCTGCCAAGTTCCTTAAACTACGGGCAAGTGTGCCTAGAAGACTTTTGTTTTGTTTTAGATTTTTCTTCTGTTCACTCACTTTGCATTTTGTTAAATCGTAATAACAAAATTATTAAAAGCATTCAAACATTACAGCTTCTTTTCACACCTGCCTAAAACTTTTGACAGTACACAGTACTGTGTATTTTTTTTCAGACACAGATTTACCAACATTTTCTGTCCTGGCTCCCCAGCATAGCATGACTTCACATGCATGCCCACCCATGTAATCTGGGCAGAGGTGTGATATTGATGCACAACCCCCCATGGAACTCTCCATGGCTAGACTGGAGTTTAAATCCAGGGGCCAATAAGTGGTGTACATGCTCTTGAAGACTGAAGAGCTGGATTTGCCTGATGGCCAGTCTGAACCTGGAACTAATAAAAGATGGAGATCTTTATTTGTGAGAGTATAGTTTATACTGTTATCGTGCTACTAAATGATCACAGTGTTGGAAAGGTAATGCATTTACGTGTCTCCTTGAGAAGAGAGCTATTACAATGGTGAATGGTTTGTAAGACAAATAATAATAATAGAAGAAGAAGAAGGAGAAAAAAGATAACAACTAAAGGACCTTAATAAGTATAGTTTGGAGGAAAGAAGTGAGAAAAGAGATGTGATATGAATGATTAAATACATCAAAAGTATAGTGCAAAACCAGATTATTTCAAAAGAAAAGAACATTAGAACAAGAGATCGTAATCTAAAAACAGATATAATGTAAAGAATTATAACTTTACTAGGAAGGTGGTAGATAAATGCGACAGCTTCCCAGCAGAGGTAGTAGAGGCTATGAGAGAAATTAAACATGCATGGGACAGGAATAAGATATCTTGAATCTGACATGAGACCAAAGACTGATTAACAAGCAGATTAGATGGTCAGATGGTTCTTATCTGGGTTATAAAGTTTATGTTACTATGTATAAGCCATAAGCAGAATTGAGGGATCTATTTTAATTTGTTTTTATTAGGTTTTTTTTTTATAGCTCAGAGTATAAAAATACTGGCAGAGTGATGTGATGAGTAATCCACTGGCAGAACGATGTCAGACAAAATGAGAATCTAAAATATAGACGTAGTTCACTTTTAAATTATGAGATTTACTGCAAAAACATGTATTCTGAATATGAATACATTGATAATTTATACTACGTAAAATACTGTGTACAAGTAGTACATTTTCTGGCTATTTTTAGTTATGTTTTCCTCCAAGACATTGCAAATTGCCAAGGAAGGCAGTGTAGTAACAAAATATTTTAGTGTGTTAAATAGCAGCCTGGCTGCTGTGTGGGGCAAAACAAAAAAATAGTACACTCAAGCACAGCAGGGGTTAACCCAGTTAGGCAAATTAATCATATCACAAGGAATGTGTGATGATAAAACTTAACATTTAATATAAATATTTAAGATGACCCTAATAAAGAAATGTGTACGAAAACAAAAATGTTCCCTCCTGGGATCCAAAAAAAAGAAAACACGTTGTTATTGCGGTACAAAAAATACATATAATCAGTAGCTGAATACAAAAAGCAGCTCATCCGCCATAAACATCCTCCTGTTGCCAACTTTACTGAATTAGAGTGAGCAAACCGAGGACTATCGCGGGTAGCCCGGAGTGGAAATCGGTCTTGCGGATTTGCCTTTCCCTAGCAAGAGAATTCTATATTGTCCCTCCTGCCAGAGCCGGCCTTCATTGTCTGGCTTAGTAG